>OY720432.1:25314921-25619921 GCA_963082735.1 Pocota personata
TAGCTGAAACAAACATTTTTGATGAGGAAACCTGTCTCTATCAGCTGGATGGTTTTAATGCGGAGTTTTTAAATAGAAGAAATCGAACTGGTGGTGGAATTGCTTTGTATGTCAGAAAGGAAATATCTTACGAAAGAATAAATTATAATACTCTGCACTATGAAAACATACAGATACAAGCTAAAATAAGCAAACACGAAATAACTCTCTTAGCAATTTATCGACCACCGAAACTAAATGAGTACAACTTTTTAGAAGAGGCAGAAAAACAAATTAATTCTGTTCGCAGAAGAGACAGTCTGATAGTTATGGGCGACATGAACATAGATCTAAACAAAAATGAAGAAATCTGTACGGTTAGATACCTAGATATGATAAATGCCAAGGGACTTCAAAATGTTGCTTTGGCCAGTACTAGAATCGATTTGAACAGAGGTTCTAGTACTGCCGTTGATCATTGTTTAATACGAAGTGAATCCAGGAAAATATACGCAGCAACTATTGAATCAAACATATCTGATCACTATACGTTAATTTGTGGAATACCGAAATACATACAAACACAGAATAAAACAATACAAAAAACAATAATTAATGAAAATAGAGTACGTGTACAAATTTCAAATACGAACTGGAGTATTTTGGACAATGCAACAAGTGTGGATGAATTTTGTGAAAGGTTTATAGAAATTTTTAATGGCATATATGAAAACTCTTTCATAAAAATTAAAATAAAAAGAAGAGAAAGAAAAAGTCCTTGGCTAACAGCGGAAACTGTAGCTCTATGTAAAGAAAGAGACAGACTTTATAATAAATGAAAAAGCAATAGACAATGTTTGAGCTATGAAAATCAATACAAATCTTTTCGAAACTATGCCAACAGAAGAATAAAAATGATAAAATCAAACTACTATAAAAATAAATTTGTAGAATATAAGAAGGATCCAAAGAATACTTGGCGACTCATAAATAGTATCTTAGGAAAAACGCCCAATAACATTGATGACGTGATCAACCGAAACTTTGTACCAAATTTAAATGGAGGAAATATTTCGAATAAATTCGCTACACAGTTTACAGAAGAAATCAAATCTATTGTTCACAAATGCGACATAAAAACTTATAGTGGAAGAGTAACAAATGCAACACAATCTATGTTCGTAGGCTACGTATTGGAAGGTGAAATAGAGAACATTTTAAACAAAATGAATGTGAATAAATCACCTGGTGTAGACGGTGTCAGAGCTAAAGATTTAAAATACAATTCCAGTGTTTTAGTACCTGCAGTCACTCAGTTAGTAAATAAGTCGTTGGAACAAAGCGTATTCCCAAAAAAACTGAAAGTAGCCATCGTTCGACCCATTTGCAAATCTGGAAAGAAAGACGATGTTTCAAACTACCGTCCTATCTCCATTCTACCAGTACTTGACAAAGTAATAGAAGAAGTAATGGCAAACAAATTACAAGATTATCTTGACCGATATCAAATTATTAACAAGAGCCAGTTTGGGTTCTTGAGAAACAGAAACGTCAACCAATTGCTAAAAGAATTTGCCAATACCATCAATACCAATTTGAATAAGAATCATCAGTCGCTGGTGATGTTTATCGATTTTAGAAAAGCTTTCGACACACTTTGTCATAAAAAAATTATTCAAATGTTGGAAAAAATTGGTATTCGAGGTTACCTTTTAAATTGGTTTGCAAGTTATCTATGTGATAGAGGTTTCAAGGTCAAAGTATCAAACAACTTCAGTGGTCTTCAAAATGCTGAGATGGGAGTACCACAAGGATCGATCTTAGGACCCCTGCTTTTTTCGTGTATGTTAATGATATGCTATCTGTGTTGGAAAATAGTATAGGGCTCCAATATGCTGATGACACTGCTATAATTGTGAGCGACAAGAACATCAACTGTGCCACGCAGAAAATGCAAGTAGAGTTTGACAACGTTCTATGTTGGTGTCACGATAATGGACTTGTCATTAACTCCAAAAAGACTAAGTTATTGCATATTCGGCCTCCACACATCATAAGAACACCTATTAGAATCAAATTCCACAACTTTGAATGTCTACACAAAAACAGAACTCATGATACACCTTTGAGCTTTACAGATGATTGTGCAGACTATATTCAAACAGTGAACGTCTATCGATATCTTGGGATTGAAGTAGACTGTAACTTTAAGTGGGATTACCACATAAAGTATCTTTGCTTGCGGCTTCGACAATCTACATATGCTCTGTATCATTTGGGCAACTGTACATCATTCGAAGTTCTAAAGCAAGTATACTTTGCCTTGGTGGAATCTATTCTTCAGTATGGAGTAACAGCATGGGGGAACGCAGCACAGTATAGGATCATGGAACTTCAAAGGGCTCAGAATAGAATATTTAAAATTCTATTACGAGCTAAGTATGGTAACAGGTATGTGGAGAATTGTATTAATCCAAGTGAAGACTTAGGTTTATTAACTATCCAAAAACTTTTTGTCTTTAATTTAATAAATGACACATACTACGATCAACGGTTTAAACACCCAATTGATCACGGCGTCAACACAAGGCAAAGGGCGGCAGGATATCTTAAAAAACCGAGGATTCACAACTTCTATGGACGACAACAACTAGCCTTTGTGGTACCTACGGTTTTCAATCAACTTCCACGTTCCTATGGAATATCCAGGCAGTCCACATAAGAAAAAGAAGATTAAAGAATTATATTTTGTTAAACAATGTGAATTTGTATAGTATGAACTAAATGTAATTTCCAAAGAAGAACAAGAATTACTTAAAAAATATTGTATGTAAAATATCTGTAACCAATCTTCTGCAGAAAAGCCTTCAGGCTTCGCAGATTCTTAATATTGTCTTTACTGTAATTTATTATATTTACTTGTTATGTCTTTGTAAAATAATTTTTTGTACAGCCGACTGACATTTTACATGGATTCCCTTCTACAGCTTCAAGGCTTAGTCCAGCATTGAGGGGATAACTTCATGGAAATGTTAGAAGGCACGTTGAAACATATTTGTAAAACTCAATTATAAACTCTTTGGGACAATAAAACTAACTAACTAACTAACTAACTAACTATCTATGATCCAGCCGGCGATAGGTTCGGCTCTCAGTCTTTGGATGGAAACCAGCTCCCGTTCTTCCTGACGCGCACAATGTTTACAATCCGTTCTGCATGGTCTCCGGGACAGTGCATCCGCATTAGAGTGGAGTTTTCCTTTACGATGCTGTATTTCGTAGTCGTATATTTGCAGCCTTTCGATCCATCTTGCGACCTGACCCTCAGGACTCTTGAACTGTAATAGCCATTTTAAGGCTGCATGGTCTGTGCCAAGAACGAACTTCCTCCCATAGAGGTATTTGTGAAAATGCTTCGTAGCCAAGATCAAAGCTAGAAGTTCCCGCCTTGTCACGCAGTAGTTCCTTTCTGGCTTAGAGAGCACCTTGCTGAAGTACGCAACCACCTTCTCTTGGCCATCATGCACCTGGGAGAGTACGGCTCCTACCCCGACATTACTAGCATCTGTATCCACAATGAACGTTTCCCCAGGAGTGGGGTAAGCTAGTATCGGGGCATCGCATAGCCGTTGTTTAAGTGCCTTGAAGCTCTTCTCGCATTCAATTGACCATTTGAATTGATTTCCCTTTTCCGTCAATTGGTGCAGGCTCTTTGCCATCCCCGCAAAATCCTTCACGAACCGTCTGTAGTATTTGGCTAGGCCCAGGAAGCTCCTTAGTTGGTGTTTATCTTTGGGGACTGGCCAGTTTTTCACCGCTTCGACCTTCTCTGGATCAGTTTTCACTCCTTTCGCTGAAATTATGTGCCCCAAGTACTTGACTTCCGCTCTAAACAGGGCGCACTTCTTGGGGTTGAGCTTCAGGTGGGCACTTCGAAGCCTTAGATTGTCTCGGTGTTGCGCAAACGTTTTTCCTACGACGATGACATCATCCAAGTATACCAAACAGGTTTTCCATGTTAACCCTTGCAGGACACATTCCATCAATTGCTCGAAAGTCGCCGGAGCATTGCACAGCCCGAATGGCATTACCGTGAATTGCCATAGCCCATTTCCTGCGGTGAAGGCGGTTTTCTCCCGGTCTTCTGGATGGATCTATACCTGCCAGTAGCCACTCTTTAAGTCCAGACTGGAAAACCATTGGGCTCCTGATAGTGTGTCCAGCGTGTCGTCAATCCGTGGCAGAGGATAGCTGTCTTTCTTGGTGACGTAATTGAACTACCGATAGTCCACGCAGAACGGCGTGCTGCCATCTTTCTTCTTAACCAGTACAACCGGTGGTGCCAACGGACTTTTGGAACTTTCAATCAGACCTTCTTTCTCCATTGCCGACACCATCTCTTGAACTTCTGTCTGCTTTGCCAATGGAAGGCTGATGAATTGGTCTAGTATCACCAGTATCTATTCGATGTTGTACCAGGTGTGTTCGGCCGTATTCTCCGTCCTGTGAGGCAAATACATCAGCGTACTCATTAACAAAATTATCTGCCATAGTTCGCTGCTCCTGATTCAGCTCACTGGACTGGAGAATCGTCTTTCTCGTTTCCGCTGTCCAAGGTGATGGGAGAGGTTTTGGAGCATCACGTTCAGATATCGTTGCGACGGCGGTAATCGGCGTGCATTTTCCACTCACCTCCCCTCGCCTTAGTTTGACAGTGTGTGGTCTCGCGTTCAAAACTCTCACTGGAACCATGGTGTTCTTTGGTTCGACTAACGTTTTCCCACAATGTAGTCTTGAGAATGCTTCTCTGGGTCTGGTTCTACTATATAGAATCGGCGGCTCCCAAGATCACCTTCCAGCTTCGTCCAAATGATTGTCTCTGAAGACGGCGGCAAAACTTCGTCTTTGCTGATGACTGTCCTGAGAGTTACGGCATTCTCGTTTCCGTACACCATCGGAATCTCCACCTTTCGATACCTCAGTACTTGCATCCCGATGTCCAAAATTACTTCATTTGCTTTCATGAAGTCTATTCCGATGATGCACTCGTCGCATATATCTGCCACCAGAAACACATGGGAGAATGTCAGTCCCGCCAGAGTAATCCTAAGACGAACTTCTCCAAACCTCTTCGCCATTTCCCCTGTTGCAGTCTTCAGGCAGTAGCTGTTGGTGTTGTGCAGCCATGAGCTTCTGACGATATCTCTTCTTACAATGGAGGCGGTGGCACCTGTGTCGATGGTGGCTACGCACTTCTTCTTGTTGATTAGTGCCTCCACTGTCAGGCTCTTGTTACCCCGTTTGGTTTGCGAAACTTGAATGGTGGTCCTGGGGGCCTCGATTCCAGTAACCAACTTCTGTCCCGCGAAGTTGGTCCTTACGCATTTCCCGACTGCTGGTTTTGGGAAGTCTGACCGACAGGATGCTTCCTCTCTGCTTCTCCTACTTCCGCAATTTGGACAATTTCCTCGTCTAGGTGCACTTCTGCACTGCCGTTGTAGGTGTCCGGTTTGGTTGCAATTCCAGCAACGGATTTGACTTCCGCGAGCTTTGTCTTCATCCATGACGGCATGAGCATTCCAGGACGGACATTTCCCTGACACGGTGTATTCCCTGGTATGCTTGGTCCGCAGCCTTCATTGACAAAGCGGATGCCAATGTCTCGGGGAGTGTTCGCTTTTCAGCCATCCTTACGGCCATTTGCAGTTGTCTGTCCTCTATGGCCTGAATAAAAGCTTCCACCATGAAAGATGGGCTAGTCCCTCTATATCCGCTTGCAACTGTTGGAGCGTTTCCCCCTTTTCTGGACTCGACTATGCAGCTGAACCCTGTACACCTGCTGCATGTGTTCATCCCCAAACCGCATCTCGATAGCCTGAACCAGAGAGTCGTAGTTCTGCTGTTTATCTTCCGGGATGGTCTGCAAGAGCTCCGCAGCTGGACCCCTCAGTGCAAGCGTGAGTGCAATAGACTTCTCTTCATCGTCCCAGCTATTGGTCATTGCGGCCGTTTCGAATTGCCTCTTATAAATTGGCCATGATGTTTGACCATCGAAGATAGGAGGTTGCATCTCTTTTCTTCTCAGACCGTCAGTGGAATATTCCCGTGCTTTCTGTCTCTTCACGTTGCTGAGCTCCTTAGCAAGATTTTCGACTTGCTTTCCTACTATCTCGAATTGCGTATCCACTTTTTCAAACTGAGTCTCTATCTTCCCGAACTGAGTTTCATGTTTCTCAAAATTTTCATCGAATCTAGTTCGACTTTTTCGAGTTGCGTCTCGACCTTCTCGATTTTCTCTTCGATCACTTCGAATTTGGATTCCAAGTTCTTGTTTTGCTCATCAAGTTTGCTTTCCAGAGCATCTAGAGAATTCTTTTGTTCGTCCATTGCTTTCTTTTGGTCGTCCAGCTTAAGTTCTAGAGAATTCTTTTGTTCCTCAAGCTTAAGTTCTAGAGAGTTCCTTTGGTCGTCTATTGTTTGCTTTTGGTCATCGAGCTTAAGTTCCAGAGACTTCTTTTGGTCTTCTATTGTTTTATTTTGTTCGTCCATGACTGACTTAAGTTGCAGGAGCAGACTTGTTATACCCAGGTCGGCTACTGTACTTGCTGGTTCCTCTTCCACGTCAAACTTTATGTCATGCGGATTTTCACCTTCCTGCTTTACTGCGTCTTCCAGACGAATCAGGAGGGCATCTTTTCCCCCAGTTGTGACGAGATTCCGCTTACTGAGTTCTGCCTTTAGTTCAATTATAGTTAGTTTTCCCAATTTGCGACCCATTTTGCGCAACTAATTAACTCAACACAGAAATGGTTTTTTTTTTTTTTTTTTTTTTTTTTTTTCTTGTGCAATTTCACACCACGGAAATAGTTATTCACAGAATAAGTTTTATCCCACTTCTGACACCAATGAGTAGATAAAACGATATTCTGTGAAATTATTTCTTTATTTTTTAGTTTATAGAACAATTCAAGTTCACACTATACTATTCTTCGCAACCCCCTTCCTTACAAGGTCTCTTTCTTCTCAAATCACTTTATCTCCTTTCAATTACTTAATTCACAAATCCAAACTAATTACTTCTTCTTGTTAACTCTCAACTTTCAATTTATCACAAAATTACAACTTCGCCCATTATAACTTTTCCAATCTCCTCGTGCGGTTCAAAACCAACTGCCCTGTCTCGATCGCCATCTGTCCTTAAATAGCCTCATTTCTAATAGCCAGAAACTTCTAGCAAATTCTTCAACCACTGGAACAAGAAAATTCTGATGTAATAATTCCAGGATGACAGCTGCAGCCAATAATCTCTTGTTCTCTCTTATCCGTGATATTATCCGTCTCTTATCGTGGACACGAACTGTGGAGACTAATTGCAGACACGAACCTCGAATGAAAAGTCACTTCGGAACAAAATTATGCCAGAATGAAAAGACACTTCGGAATTTGTTGCATTATGCTACATTATGTTACAATATTTTATATTTGGTCCTCTCACTGCTATAAGGTCATTGATCATTGATGCAAATTTAGCGTGTTTCAGTGCTATCATTATTTTTGGTCTTGATCAGTTCTGTTTTGTTTTCCACCTTTATATTCCTCGGCACATTCTCATCCATTTCCATGGGCTCTTTGTAAGATGTACATGCAAAATTGAAATATATTAGGTAAGTACCTATATTTACTTTGCTAATCTTATCATTTTTGTCGGGTGTGATATATTGGCGTATTTCTTCTAGGGCGAGTGCTAGTATAACAATCAATCGGTGACTCAACTTTGGAAAAGAGATTCTTATGAAAATGTGCGTACTTGCGTTCACTAGTATTGCAAAGTGCGTCTTCTTTGTACGGATCAAGCATTGAGTTGCGCCCCTTGATGTAGATCATTCATTTGGTCTTTTGCAGACAGACAATGAAAGCAGTTACCTCTTTAATCTATCGCTAGGTTAATAAGTATGCTTGTTAAATCAAATCGACTGCCTAAATTTGCTTTGCTAATCTTATCATTTTTGTCGGGTGTGATATATTGGCGTATTTCTTCTAGGGCGAGTGCTAGTATAACAATCAATCGGTGACTCAACTTTGGAAAAGAGATTCTTATGAAAATGTGCGTACTTGCGTTCACTAGTATTGCAAAGTGCGTCTTCTTTGTACGGATCAAGCATTGAGTTGCGCCCCTTGATGTAGATCACTCATTTGGTCTTTTGCAGACAGACAACGAAAGCAGTTACCTCTTTAATCTATCGCTAGGTTAATAAGTATGCTTGTTAAATCAAATCGACTGCCTAAATTTGCTTTGCTAATCTTATCATTTTTGTCGGGTGTGATATATTTTGGCGTATTTCTTCTAGGGCGAGTGCTAGTATAACAATCAATCGGTGACTCAACTTTGGAATAGAGATTCTTATGAAAATGTGCGTACTTGCGTTCACTAGTATTGCAAAGAGCGTCTTCTTTGTACGGATCAAGCATTGAGTTGCGCCCCTTGATGTAGATCATTCATTTGGTCTTTTGCAGACAGACAACGAAAGCAGTTACCTCTTTAATCTATCGCTAGGTTAATAAGTATGCTTGTTAAATCAAATCGACTGCCTAAATTTTCCTTTTCTTCTCGAATGTCATTAAAATATTTAATTGATATGCTATTGAGATAGGCACGACTTGTAATTGACGTCTGGTATATCTTCGACTTAATCTGATATCATACGTTTGCTAACGAAGGTAGTCCTGAAAAGATCGACATTAGAT
The DNA here is from genome assembly GCA_963082735.1 of Pocota personata. NCBI lineage: Eukaryota > Metazoa > Arthropoda > Insecta > Diptera > Syrphidae > Pocota > Pocota personata. Next base: position 25,323,646 of record OY720432.1, read on the forward strand.
TTAAAATAAAAAGATTTGAAAGCATTTCTAGATTTAAGATTCAACGTGATGTACCGAATGAAAGTCTGACCTGTACATACTTTAAAGGAAAAATATGTTTTATGTGAAACGTTCGCTCCCTAAATAAAACGCGAGCGGCCGAAATTATCAATTAGCTGAGGTCCCCAAGATATAAAGCAGATATAATAAACTTAAAGATACTTATAGATAATGTAAAATCTTACTTCTCCTAGTGTTCGGATGAGGATGACCGTGTAACTCCAGGAACTGTTAGACTCCTTAATAACTCCCAGGGCAAGCATTCGGTTTATCTCGGCGAACATCGGGTGACACAGGTGTCTATTGTGATGCTTATTGTGTCTATTGCTGGCTGAAGAAAATCTGTTGTCAAGTATGCTAGAATCTCTAAGATTTCTGTTAGCGCCATCTATGAATGTAGCCAGCCGGGATTCGAGACCATACACTAAATATAACCTAGATAAATCTTGCCTTTTTCCTTTTTTCACTTTGGCGCCGACGTGGTTGGTCATACCTTAACGTACTTAAGTAACTTACGATACCTATACGTATATATAATATTTGGCTTTATACATTTTGTTTACTAAGGTAAATAATTCTTGTAAAAATATTAACCCTGTACAACTATTTACATTAATTGAATAAAAGTGCAGAATTAAAAAATGAAAAATTGATTTAAGCCAACAAACAAAAAATACTTTGCTTTAAAATGCTTAGTGCGAACATTTTTACAAAATTCTTATTCATCTACATCGATGCCGAAGAAAAATAAAAACACACGCTGGAAATAGTTGCTTGCAACAAGTGTGACAGCTGGTTTCACTACGGCTGTGTCCAAGTCGACGCAACAGTGTGTCGAAAAGGAAGGGTGAACCTCGGCGCAAGTCTCAGCACAAGTCCTAGCACAAACATCAGCAAAAATGTTACCGCAGATCTCAGCGCAGGCCTTAGCGCCATTATCAAAGTTCAACGACCCACCAAAATCCGTAGCGATCTCGTCGGTATCGAAGACATCAAGGAGACAAAAGTAACTTCGAATTCAACAATTGGAAGAGGAAAAGCAGCTCCGGGAGAGAAGCGACCAAAAATACCTGCAAAAGAAATACCAAATGTTAGCAGACGAAACTGACTTTGAGGACGAGGACAATATCTCAGGTAAGTCGGTATTGATAGATCGCAGCCAATTTATAAATAAATGGGTAGAGAAAGCAAATTCCGTCACTGCAACTAATGCTGTGGTAACTACACAGCAAATTGTACCCCACAACCAAGCTCAATAAGAACCCCCCCAACCACAGGCACCTTCAACATGAGCGACATCCTCCCCACAAGCCCGAACGGCATACCGTCAATCCGCAAATGTGCACCATGACACTGCGTTTAGCTTCGTAATGGAAATCAATGATCTCTCTGCCACTCAGCTAGCGACCAGACAGGCAATTCCCAAAGAGTTGCCCTTGTTCAACGGTTCTCCAGAAGAGTGGCCTGTTTTTATTTCGTGCTTTGAGCAAAGCACTCTGCTTGGAGGTTTCTTGGACGCGGAAAATTTTATACGGCTACAGAAATGTCTTCGTGGTCGAGCCTTGTAAGATGTTGTGTTCGCCGCAACAAAACAAAAAAGAAACGTGAAACACTTTAGTTTATTCTTGAACTTTATTTTGTTAATATGCTATTTTGTAGATTATTAGTTATTCTTGTTTTAAGGTGCGCGCGCTGCTGCAGCCAGCCATCAACTGTCCATTCTTCGTGTCATAGTATATGCTCGTCCTCTTTTTCCATTACCTGCTTCCAATGCCTCCATCGGGTCAAGTCCGTAATGTGATATCGGGTTGGTTCTGTGACACACATGTATCGTTTGCTCATTGCATGATACGTAACATGGGTGGCACAATTCTGTGACACACGTGTTTCGTTTACGGAAGGTAAAGCGAACACATGTGGATATTGACTAACCTCGGTTGCATATTGGATATTAAATGACCTCGGTTGTTCTAAATGACTAACTGTCACTGTGCCACTGTGTTACGACGAAATGTGTGTGGCCTGATTTGGGCACAACAGTCCTGCCCCTTTAAAATACGAAAGACGCGCGATGTTAAGAGAGAAGTCTTTCGGCATGAACAAAGACTGCATGATGAACCATGATTTGAATGCTGAACTATGATTCGCTTTGCAAAGAATATTGTTACATGTTTATTTATTTTGATTTTGATATACATATTTTTTTTTTTACATTGTCGTTTTATATTTATGACTTTCTTAATTAGAGATACATTGTTCAGATATAATACATTTTCTGATTAACTTTAAATAATAATTATTTGTTTGCTTAACTAATTAAATTATAGGTTATACAGATGCACTTTCTGATTTAATTCAAATCCTTTTTTGTTTTTTTTGATTTTTTTATAAAAAGGTTGTTAGCACAAAGATTTCAAATTCTATTAGCTCTCTTGATTGGAGCTGTCTTGTGTTACAGTATTTGTCGATACCCTGTTTATAAATAGGGTAATCTTGAAATATTTGTGTAATATCAGTGCTAATATGCCAATTATACAAATTGAGAAAATAACGGAAAAGGAAATTTACATATGCTCTTGACTTATATATAACAGTGTTTTATTTTTATTTATTACATCTTTAATCTTAACGCTGTATTTGTCTAAATCTAATTTTTCAACGTGTACCATATTGGGAGTGATTTGGGATAGTTAAGTTAAGTTAAGATTTATTTTTAAGGTAGCTTTCAAGTTTTATATATAAGATAACAAAAATAAGCAGTTCTAGTACTAAGTTTTTTTTTCTCAAAATCAAAATTTTTCTTGGTCATAATTGTTCTTAAGTAAAATAGTAATAAGTAATAGATTAAGTCGAAAGACATAGTTAAGGATTAAGTTTAGCTTAGAGCGCCCACATAGGGCCAGTAAGATAGAATAAAAAAGTAGTTAAGTTAGTTAAGCTAGTTTTAAGCGTTTTTGTCTAGCATGTATGTAAGTATAAATGAATTAAAACTAATAAAAAGCTAAAAAAAAAAAATAAAAAATTAGCGAGACAAGTATGAAGACCTCTAGCGAGAGAGCGTGCAATGAATTTTTTTGAGAAGCCGTTCATTTTTCGGCTTATGCATTCATTTCTTCACAGTACGAACTTTCAACTCTATTCCTTTCTGGCATATAGTAGAAGTTTATTTGCGATTTCTTTGTCTAACATACATTCGCTTATGAGGAAAATAACCCGGGATTCCTCGGCTTTTGTGGATGAACATTGGTGGAGGAGAAAGGTTTTAGTTCGAGGGAGTTTTTTTTTTTTTTATTGTAAGCAACAAAATAAGCCGACGAAAATCCAGTTATTGGGTGATGTAGTGGTTCGAACGGCGTTTGAGGTTTTTCTAAATTGTTGGGTATTTTTTTTTTTGCAAATTTGAAATGACGGTTGCAAATCGGTTGTGTAATTGTGCGTGATTTATTGAAAATTTGGATGCAAATTTTTTTGATTTTGTGTCTGTGTTATTAGAAAATTTTAAAAATTTAGCAATTACATGTTGGTAATTAAGTTAGTGTTTTAAATTACTAAATTATTATAAAATAGTGAGTGAGCTAAGTGAATAGTTATTAGCTATATACCAAGTAAGTAATTATAAATCTACTCAAGAGGTGCCCCATAGAACATTCTTATTATTCTTAGACAAGATGTCTCTAGTTAATTTTGAGTGTTGTTTAACTGATTTTCTTCTAAAAGAAACCCACAAGTCCAGTAACCTTTCTTTTTTGTAAAAAAAAAAAAAAAAAGTTATAGCAGTAGGTCGCTCGACACCATCAATGAAAATTGATTATACGAGGATGGCTATCAGAAACTTTTTCGTGAGTCTTTTTACAAAAATGATCCATGGCTGACTGGCAGTTGCAAATTAAATAGAATGTTTTGTTTTCCTTATCTTCTTTTTTCTAATTCTCCTAGTGTTTGGAGTCACACAGGTTTCTTTAATACAAACAATTTTATTAATTCTTCCAAAAAACATATTCAATCGGAAAAGCATATACACAGCTGGTTGCATTTGCATGAATTAAAGACTTCTTTAGGGAATTCTTACGAGGCTCATAATAGAAAAGTTGATCGCAATCGGGATTTAAGCGTTCCATAAACACTGTAGTTCTTCTAGGAAAACAAGAGCTGACATTCCGGTTAATCAGAGACTCGATGGCAATATCATTTGCGTATAGTGAACGTCTTATTCAATTGCACAGAAGATATTATAAAAAACTTTTGAACAGATTTTATGTGAACCAGAAGAATGGGATAACGATACTCTGGTTATGTCCGAAAGTTTGTTGTACAAACTGCAGGACAAAGAATTCTGTTTTTTATTGCATGTTACTTCGGTCATATTTGCTAAAACAGATATTCTTTTTAGTTTAGTTCAAAATAAACAAACTGACATAGAGCTTGCGAAGCAAGAGATCGAGGGTTTTGAGTCATGGATTCATTCTGAATTTTTAAACTCATTTGACTCAATCTATGAGAGCGTAAGTAACTGCTCAGAACCTCCACGCAAACGCCGACTACTTAATATTGATTCAAATACAAATTATAGCCGTATTTCTGTAGCAATTATATATAATGTTACAAGTCAGATTAAGAATAGGTATAGTTCATTTAGTTCATATATTTTCTTTGATTTATTAAACAAATCAAAATATGAATATTTTTCTAATTCAATGCCGGATGACAAAATATCTTCTTTAATTACCCTATTTCATGAAATTTTTAATTTTACTACTTCAAAAAACGGAACTCAAACTTTTATACACTACACCCCTTCACTTAAAAAGCTTGAGGTTTTTCAACTTTATACGCATTTTAATGCGGAAATGCTTAGAGATACTTTTTTTCAAGCTCTAACATTGTGCGAAATCTTTTTAACACTGCCTTTGACTGTGGCCTCTGTCGAAAGATCTTTTTCGACTTTGAAAATAGTCCACACTTAAGAAATTCCCACAAAGAAGAAAGACTCTCAGACCTGGCACTTTTATCTATCGAAAAGCACCTTCTTTTAGAAATTAAAAATAACTCAAATTTTTATGAAAGAGTTTTAGCAGAATTTTTAAAAAAGAATCGTAGGATAGCTTTAGAGTACAAATGGGTAGTAATTGCTAATTTTTTTTTGATATTTAACAACGCTCCGAGTTATCAATAACTTATATAGATTATTCTGCCCAGAACGGCTTTCGAAGCTTTTTTATGCGATGAGCTCATTGTCTACGCAAATTCCAATGACTTAAAGTATAACAAAGATGGCTTAGATTGCATATTTTAAGTCTGTGTTTCGAATAAGCACCAAAATGGTAAGTCTTGAATAAAACATTTTACTTAAAATTTTTTCGGCTTCCCTCTCTTGAAATTTCACCCCACGCCACTGGTACATACATACATCAGATTATTTGGCAATACAATTAAAGATAGTGCTTTGCTTCTAAAAGCAATTTGATACGCCGCTAACAACTCGATTCGGCAAATCGCCATTGTGGAATACCAATTTGAAAAACCTGAGTGATGAACAAGTGAGAGCTTGGAGGTCTTTTGAAAAACAAACGAACATAATAGAATATAAAAAGTGTAATACCATATTCCGAGGGGAAATGAAAATAAGAAAATAATAAGAAAGTAAAGCTTAAAGTCTAAACGACTTCACTTCTTTAATTAACCAAAAATCTCCTCTTGCTAAAATATGGCATAATATGCGGTTACTCACTGGTAATTACACCACACAATCTATCAGATACATAGAAACACCAACTGGTCTAAGAACTTCTTCAGACATTAGTAATTTCTTCGCTCATACTTGGTCAAATATGTCAAAACCAGTTATCCGATAGTTTCAGGAGAATGAAAAATAATAGCCCTTGTGTTACAGCCTCCAACGCATTAGCAACGTACAAATTAAGTGAAATTATAGAACTGAAACTCGAAAGTTGTTTAATCAAACTGAAAGGGAAGATGCCGAGCAGAGAAAGAATCTCCCATCCCATCTCGAATCTATTCGATATTCTCATGTTAATAAATTGACCAACACCAATTAAAGTGAAACTCACTCAGTTATATAATAACATCCTTCACAGAGGCATAATCCTGCAAAGTTGGAAATTAGCAATAATCCCTCTCTTACCAAAACCAAAGAAATATAAACACAGTCAATGGCATGTCAAAGATACTGGAAAAATAGTCGCAAAACGCTTACTTTGGTTCATCGAATCAAACAAACTTATAACTACAGATCCAGTCGCTTTCAAGCCTTACAGAGGTTATGCTGACGCTTTATCACCATTTTGTATTAGATTTCGAAACGGCATTCGGCAGGATGGAATTGGCCCCAAAATGTTTGCTTGTGCCAAAGCCTTCATTTCCAGTTGAAAAATTTCTGTGAAAACCAACAATTGTTTCTCCTCTACTTTCCCACTGCATAACTATCGCTTTCGAGGATAATAAGTAGAATAATAGATAGACAAACTACTAGATCACTCTACACTTATGACATATACACTATGTTTAAGCTCATTGATCCGAAAATTTGTACTTTCTAATCTACATAATTAAAGATATTTTCTCATTACAAAAATGTAAAATTTTGTATTTTTGTCGGAAGCTTTCTTGCCCAAACTTACATTTAAGTCTAAGCAATGTCAATATTAAAACTAAAAAATAATAAATATAACTGTAAATCGCTCTGTATAGAACTTATGAGAAGCCTAGCTAGGAGATCTAACATTATTAATTATTTAGCCTATACAAAGTTCAATGTCCACGGAAGTACTCTTTGTAATTTAACAAAATCCTTAGTCTTTAGCGAAATTGACAACGGCTTATTCATATACGGAAAATGCTCCAAATCAACAGTCAACAAGCTGAAATCAACCTACCATCAAGTTGACAGAAGAAGAAGATTAATTCGTTTGCTATGACTTCCATTTATAACACTATAGGGAGGTCTTCCGACTTTAGAAGATAGACATAAAGCATCCTCAATTAAACTCCTGGCTAAACTCTCATTTTCTACAAATTCCGTAATCGACAAGAATATCACCTTCGCGATCAATGCGAAAATAGCCAAGCGACTCTCACTGGTTCTACTACCCATACAATTGCCAGCGTAAAACAAATGGAAATTGATTTTAATTTGTATTTACCTTGGTGAATAAAAATAAACTTCCTTTATACTGAAGCTGGTAGAATACAACAAAACCAATACAGACAAAAGTATCTATCGTTCTCTTTTCCTTGGTACCAATTCGGACACAAAATCAGAAGGTTGGAATTTCCTTATCACAGATGGTTCTAAAACAATTGACAACACCTTCTTTGAAGCAACTTTTGAAAATGGTTCGTTACTAAGAGTAGAAATTTTATCATAAGTTTCATCAATATTCACTGCATAATCTCGAATTAAAAACGCATAGTGTGAGTGACTTAATGACTGCTCACATTAAATGTACTTAGTATACGCACGTCTTCCAGCTCTACACAGCAGAGTTTTCTACATACCGATCCTGGTTCCCAGTCACATGGATATAAAAGGCAATGAATTCGCCAGATCAGCCGCTAAACTTTGTAACCCTTCACCAGTTTATACATTTAACATGTTTACTAAAATGGACTTGTAAAGATTCATCATAGACGCTTGGGCCACACTGCCCTAATTCTCCAACATATTTTAAGGAAGGAAAATCCACCAGTTTGTTCAACTTGCAACAACATAATAAACATGTCACTGGGGAAGCAGCCTTCCCAGTCTCAACAGCCGTTAATACTGCATTGTCAGAAAACTATGTTTTTTTTTTTTTTTTTTTTTATAATTTGCGCGCGCCAAATGGGATATGAATACCATTAAATTATTTCAGGGCACGGGCGTTTGCAGAAATTGAGAGAGAGAGAAAGGAAGATTGGTGTAGTGGGTTTTAAACTTAGGTGGTATTAAGTTTCAGTAAACTCCAAGGGTGGCATCCAGATAACTGGGGAGCTTGTTTGTTTTGCTTTTTGTCGTTGCTCATGATTCACAGTATTTTTTCCCTCCACCTGATGTCATCATCACGATCAAGTTGCATTTAAGCCATATGACCACTCTACTGCCAGTGTTATGCCTTCGCAGTAGAGTTGACTAAGCTTTCGCAATTGATCGACTTTTTTATTTATTTCAAACGAAATAAATAGATGATTGTTGAGATCAGGATTTGAACCGTGAACCAAGAGCGTGACAAGCGTTGATGTTACCACTACACCACGGCCACCCTCATCTACAAATTACTAAATACCTTAGATAATAGATAATAATTTAAAGTCTATAAATATTTAAGAACACATAAATTAGTACTATAATTTTGCATTTAATTTAGGCGTTAACCATAGAACCGTAAGCCTGCGCAGCTAGTGCTCAACTTTGTTATCATATTAATTTGCAATTATTGTATTAATAAATAATAATAACAAAATTGGACCCGAAAATATCTACGTATGTTTGTATTTATATGTGAAAATGTGCAGATGTGTGTTTGAAATCTTGCTGGTAGGACCATGGTATATCTTTCCACCCCAGTTTGAAGGGGTGCAACTAAGTTTAACACAGATGCGCAGAAATTCTGCATGCATATCGGCAAATTTAGGAATAGATACAAATTAAATTTTTTAACTTTATTTATTTAAAAAAAAAAGTTATTTTATTGAACTGAATGGCTTCACGGCTACTTAAGAACTAAATCACAATTTCATACTTAAAACTACCTAAACTATTCTAATCGCCAATTCTGTCTGTTCCCACGATTCGCCAGTTGCACACGTCACCTAACTTGCTGACACTGCGTCTAGACCACCGGACACCACCTACATTCCATACGTAAGTATTTGCATCCGCGGGAGCATGCGGATGTTGCTCGCTATTTGATCTTCCTATTTGCTGTGCTGCCATGTGTGATTCAGTGCTTCGATGCGCGAATAATGTTTTGGGCTTTAGTCTAAATTATAATTATTTTTTATTTAATTTACAAATCGCACTTATTCGCGCCTTACTTACTTTAGATTGCACTTTTCCATTCTGTTTATGTGCCACCTTAGGCGATAAAGAATCTTTCCTGGCAGGAGCGTTGATATCTATTCGCTATACATGTCCTAGGCACCTTAGGCGATGAATTCGAACTTTTCTAAGTCGATGTATATATTTTGTGAGAGGGAGAGAAAGGATTGTCCGGAAAAAACTGAATGGGAAGATGGGTTAGGGCATTGGTTGGAGGAAAAAGGAACTCGATAGCTCGGGAAGCATTCAATATATCTTGGACTAATCCTGACGGTACCAATAGTTTCCAAGACTCACTCCTCTATACTCCTCAGAGAAAAAATTTTGTGATTTTAGATCCATAATAGGGCAACCTCTTCGGGACCGCTAAAATCGGCGGTGTTTCGGGATAAACAGTCCGGTACAACATTAGTTGAACCCTAACGATGTTTTTACAGAAATCAGATCCCTGTAGTTTTAATTCCCATCTAGCTAACCTACCTGAGAGAACCTTTTGTCGCATCAACCACTGAAGGCTAGCATGGTGCCGTGGTGATGGTGAACTCGTGACCTTCGACATATGGACGAAGCTTTTTGATGGATAAGACATCGGTCAAACATTCCTGCTCGGTTACTGAGTAATTTCGCTTTGCCTTGTTTAGCATTTGGCTCATATTAGCGATGAGTTGTACATCTTCCTCTTCATCTACTTGCCAGCACGCTTCCAACACCATATTGGCTGTCGTCACATTGAGGCGATGAGTAATTGAATTCATGCGTTCTCAGCACCGGAGCAGAAGTGAATTGCTTTAGTACGTCGAAAGCCGCCAAGGAAACGTCGAAACTGAAGCACGGAGGAAGAAATACCACTTCATGTAACACACACATATGAGACTCGGAAAGATTCTGAGATCACCAACAGGTCGTCCAGATTTCGCGTAGGTGGTGTGGGATGACCTTATCCATCAACCTGCGCATTGTCTTCGGGACTTTACACGGTCCGAATGACATCATGTATACTGATATAGTGGATGATTCGGAACAGTCTTTTCGCTCGAGTTCATTTCCAGGGGTATTTTCCAAAAGGCATCCTTCAAATCTTTACTAGAACTGAACTCCGCACGCGGCAGTCGATTTAAAATGCCCTCAATGTGTAGAAGGAAGTATCTTTCACGATCAAAGCATTTACTTTACGGAAGTCTATGTAAAATCTTACTTCTCCTAGTTTTCGGATGAGGATGACCGTGTAACTCCAGGAACTGTTAGACTCCTTAATAACTCCCAGGGCAAGCATTCGGTTTATCTCGGCGAACATCGGATGACACAGGTGTCTATTGTGATGCTTATTGTGTCTATTGCTGGCTGAAGAAAATCTGTTGTCAAGTATGCTAGAATCTCTAAGATTTCTGTTAGCGCCATCTATGAATGTAGCCAGCCGGGATTCGAGACCATACACTAAATATAACCTAGATAAATCTTGCCTTTTTCCTTTTTTCACTTTGGCGCCGACGTGGTTGGTCATACCTTAACGTACTTAAGTAACTTACGATACCTATACGTATATATAATATTTGGCTTTATACATTTTGTTTACTAAGGTAAATAATTCTTGTAAAAATATTAACCCTGTACAACTATTTACATTAATTGAATAAAAGTGCAGAATTAAAAAATGAAAAATTGATTTAAGCCAACAAACAAAAAATACTTTGCTTTAAAATGCTTAGTGCGAACATTTTTACAAAATTCTTATTCATCTACATCGATGCCGAAGAAAAATAAAAACACACGCTGGAAATAGTTGCTTGCAACAAGTGTGACAGCTGGTTTCACTACGGCTGTGTCCAAGTCGACGCAACAGTGTGTCGAAAAGGAAGGGTGAACCTCGGCGCAAGTATCAGCACAAGTCCTAGCACAAACATCAGCAAAAATGTTACCGCAGATCTCAGCGCAGGCCTTAGCGCCATTATCAAAGTTCAACGACCCACCAAAATCCGTAGCGATCTCGTCGGTATCGAAGACATCAAGGAGACAAAAGTAACTTCGAATTCAACAATTGGAAGAGGAAAAGCAGCTCCGGGAGAGAAGCGACCAAAAATACCTGCAAAAGAAATACCAAATGTTAGCAGACGAAACTGACTTTGAGGACGAGGACAATATCTCAGGTAAGTCGGTATTGATAGATCGCAGCCAATTTATAAATAAATGGGTAGAGAAAGCAAATTCCGTCACTGCAACTAATGCTGTGGTAACTACACAGCAAATTGTACCCCACAACCAAGCTCAATAAGAACCCCCCCAACCACAGGCACCTTCAACACGAGCGACATCCTCCCCACAAGCCCGAACGGCATACCGTCAATCCGCAAATGTGCACCATGACACTGCGTTTAGCTTCGTAATGGAAATCAATGATCTCTCTGCCACTCAGCTAGCGACCAGACAGGCAATTCCCAAAGAGTTGCCCTTGTTCAACGGTTCTCCAGAAGAGTGGCCTGTTTTTATTTCGTGCTTTGAGCAAAGCACTCTGCTTGGAGGTTTCTTGGACGCGGAAAATTTTATACGGCTACAGAAATGTCTTCGTGGTCGAGCCTTGTAAGATGTTGTGTTCGCCGCAACAAAACAAAAAAGAAACGTGAAACACTTTAGTTTATTCTTGAACTTTATTTTGTTAATATGCTATTTTGTAGATTATTAGTTATTCTTGTTTTAAGGTGCGCGCGCTGCTGCAGCCAGCCATCAACTGTCCATTCTTCGTGTCATAGTATATGCTCGTCCTCTTTTTCCATTACCTGCTTCCAATGCCTCCATCGGGTCAAGTCCGTAATGTGATATCGGGTTGGTTCTGTGACACACATGTATCGTTTGCTCATTGCATGATACGTAACATGGGTGGCACAATTCTGTGACACACGTGTTTCGTTTACGGAAGGTAAAGCGAACACATGTGGATATTGACTAACCTCGGTTGCATATTGGATATTAAATGACCTCGGTTGTTCTAAATGACTAACTGTCACTGTGCCACTGTGTTACGACGAAATGTGTGTGGCCTGATTTGGGCACAACAGTCCTGCCCCTTTAAAATACGAAAGACGCGCGATGTTAAGAGAGAAGTCTTTCGGCATGAACAAAGACTGCATGATGAACCATGATTTGAATGCTGAACTATGATTCGCTTTGCAAAGAATATTGTTACATGTTTATTTATTTTGATTTTGATATGCATATTTTTTTTTCTTTTTTTTACATTGTCGTTTTATATTTATGACTTTCTTAATTAGAGATACATTGTTCAGATATAATACATTTTCTGATTAACTTTAAATAATAATTATTTGTTTGCTTAACTATGTAAATTATAGGTTATACAGATGCACTTTCTGATTTAATTCAAATACAAAGGTTGTTAGAACAAAGATTTCAAATTTTATTAGCTCTCTTGATTGGAGCTGTCTTGTGTTACAGTATTTGTCGATACCCTGTTTATAAATAGGGTTATCTTGAAATATTTGTGTAATATCAGTGCTAATATGCCAATTATACAAATTGAGAAAATAACGGAAAAGGAAATTTACATATGCTCTTGACTTATATATAACAGTGTTTTATTTTTATTTATTACATCTTTAATCTTAACGCTGTATTTGTCTAAATCTAATTTTTCAACGTGTACCATTGATTTGGGATAGTTAAGTTAAGTTAAGATTTATTTTTAAGATAGCTTTCAAGTTTTATATATAAGATAACAAAAATAAGCAGTTCTAGTACTAAGTTTTTTTTTTCTCAAAATCAAAATTTTTCTTGGTCATAATTGTTCTTAAGTAAAATAGTAATAAGTAATAGATTAAGTCGAAAGACATAGTTAAGGATTAAGTTTAGCTTAGAGCGCCCGCATAGGGCCAGTAAGATAGAATAAAAAGTAGTTAAGTTAGTTAAGCTAGTTTTAAGCGTTTTTGTCTAGCATGTATGTAAGTATAAATGAATTAAAACTAATAAAAAGCTAAAAAAAAAAAAATAAAAAATTAGCGAGACAAGTATGAAGACCTCTAGCGAGAGAGCGTGCAATGAATTTTTTTGAGAAGCCGTTCATTTTCCGGCTTATGCATTCATTTCTTCACAGTACGAACTTTCAACTCTATTCCTTTCTGGCATATAGTAGAAGTTTATTTGCGATTTCTTTGTCTAACATACATTCGCTTATGAGGAAAATAACCCGGGATTCCTCGGCTTTTGTGGATGAACATTGGTGGAGGAGAAAGGTTTTAGTTCGAGGGAGTTTTTTTTTTTTTTATTGTAAGCAACAAAATAAGCCGACGAAAATCCAGTTATTGGGTGATGTAGTGGTTCGAACGGCGTTTGAGGTTTTTCTAAATTGTTGGGTATTTTTTTTTTTTGCAAATTTGAATTGACGGTTGCAAATCGGTTGTGTAATTGTGCGTGATTTATTGAAAATTTGGATGCAAATTTTTGTGATTTTTGTGACTGCTAATTATTAGAAAATTTAAAAAAATTAGCAATTACATATTGGTAGTTAAGTTAGTGTTTTAAATTATTAAATTATTATAAAATAGTGAGTGAGCTAAGTGAATAGTTATTAGCTATATACCAAGTAAATAATTATAAATCTACTCAAGAGGTGCCCCATAGAACATTCTTATTATTCTTAAACAAGATGTCTCTAGTTTATTTTGAGTGTTGTTTAACTGACTTTCTTCTAAAACAAACCCACGAGTTCAGTAAGCTTTCTTTTTTGTAAAAAGTAATAGAACTAGGTCGCTCGGCAGCGTCAATGAAAATTGATTATACGCGAAAGGATGGGTATCAGAAACATTTTCATGAGTCTTTTTACAAAAAGAATCCATGGCTGACTTGCAGTTGCAAATTAAATAGAATGTTTTGTTTTCCTTGTCTTCTTTTTTCTAATTCTCCTAGTGTTTGGAGTCACACAGGTTTATTTGATATAAACAATTTTATTAATTCTTCCAAAAAAACATATTCCAACGGAAAAGCATATATGCAGCTGAGAATTCTTACGAGGCTCATAATAGAAAAGTTGATCGCAATCGCGATTTCATGAAGCGTTTCATAGACACTGTAGTTCCTCTGAAAACAAGAGCTGGCATTCCGGGGTATCAGAGACTCGATGGCAATATCATTCGCGTATAGTGAACGTCTTATTCAATTGCACAGAAGATATTATAAAAAACTTTTGAACAGATTTTATGTGAACCAGGAGAATGGGATAACGATACTCTGGTTATGTCCGAAAGTTTGTTGTACAAACTGCAGGACAAAGAATTCTGTTTTTTATTGCATGTTACTTCGGTCACACTTGCGCCACCAATAAGAAAAGCTAACGGCGAATGGGCAAAGGGAGACAAAGATAAAGCGGAATTATTTGCCGAACATTTAGAGGAAACGTTCAAGCCATTCGATGGACAACCATTGCTCGAAGATCCGAATGCAAATACGTCACCCGACAACTTCAAATTAAAAACTGTATCCCTGTCCGAACTTCGAATGACAATAAGAAAACTGAAAAATAACAAGGCTCCAGGATATGATTTAATCACTGGCGAAGTTTTGAAGGAGCTGCCGAAAAAAGCGTTAGTTAAGTTACTCTTCATTATAAATGCTTCATTGAGACTTCTATATGTTCGAAGGCAATGGAAAGTCGCCGAAGTAATAATGGTTCCGAAATCGGGGAAATGTGCAAACGATAAGAAATCATATAGACCCATTTCGCTTCTGCCGATAATATCTAAAGTCTTTGAGAAACTTCTGCTAAAAAGATTGCACCCAGTAATTGAAGAAAGGCGATTGATCCCGGATCATCAATTCGGGTTTCGGGTTAAACATTCCACAATCGATCAGGTGTATCGAATTACAAATGAAATTGAAAAAGCTCTAGAAGGGAAAAAGATATGCTCTACCGCTTTTCTCGACGCATCGCAAGCATTCGACAAGGTATGGCACGAAGGCCTGAGATATAAGCTAAGGGAAATCTTACCAGATAAATTCTACAGAATATTGGAATCTTACCTTAATAACAGACTCTTTCGTGTTAAACATGGGGCAGAATATTCAAAATTCAAAGAAATCCATGCCGGTGTTCCGCAAGGAAGCGTTCTCGGCCCAATCCTGTTCCTCCTCTACACAAGAGATATACCACAAGATGAAGGGACTGTAGTAGCAACGTTCGCAGACGACACGGCTATCCTCGCAACAGATGAGTCAGTCAACTGAAAAACTCCAACGAGCCTTAAACAAAGTATGCGAGTGGACAAAGACCTGGAGAATCGTCCTTAACGAGACCAAGTCAACGCATGTCAATTTTACGTACAAAAAGATAAACAACTTACCTATTTCCATTAACTCGGTACAAATACCGTACGCAAACGAGGCAAAATATCTACGAATGACACTAGACGCAAAACTTAAGTGGAAGCCACATGTTAAAAAGAAGCGCGACGAGCTCGAAATCAGACTTAGAGAAATGTACTGGCTACTCGGGAGATACTCGAAGTTAAGCGTATACAACAAACTGCTTCTGTACAAGCAAGTGCTAAAACCATCTTGGACATACGGTATACAACTTTGGGGTTGTACCAAGCCAAGCAATATGACTGTTCTGCAAACATTCCAAAACAAAACACTAAGAGCAATTGTGAATGCTCCATGGTGTATAAGGAATAGTGATATTCACAGAGATCTAGGAATTGCTACCGTGAGGGATGAAGTAACAAACTTTGCTCACAAACTTCATACTCGCCTTCATGATCATTGCAATAATGAAATAATCCGTACTCTGGACGTGACAAACCTCGAGCGCCGACTACAAAGAACAAGACCGTACGATCTTGCGCAGTAAGGGAAAACCGCATGTAATGACGGTATTAGTAGGTGCCTTCGCTGGAAAGCTACCTACCTAACGCGATTAACACTACAGAAGCGTAAACTACTTGTTAAGGCAACTTAGTCGTAGTCACCACAAAACGAAAAAATGAGAGGAACGAATTTCCTACTACTATGAGCACGAGCGGCCGGTTCTCATAGTGCCTCTCTTTGGGGTGAGGTTTAGCCCATAGGCATATACTGGCAGACGCTTATGAATCATCAGGTCAGATATATGAATCCGGCATAACCAATGGTACGGGCCATTGGTATCTTTTGAAGATACCTGCACCTCCAGGCGCAATCAAAAAAAAAAATATTTGCAAAAACAGATATTCTTTTTAGTTTAGTTCAAAATAAACAAACTGACATAGAGCTTGCGAAGCAAGAGATCGAGGGTTTTGAGTCATGGATTCATTCTGAATTTTTAAACTCATTTGACTCAATCTATGAGAGCGTAAGTAACTGCTCAGAACCTCCACGCAAACGCCGACTACTTAATATTGAGCAATTATAGATAATGTTACAAGTCAGACTAAGAATAGGTATAGTTCATTTAGTTCATATATTTTCTTTGATTTATTAAACAAATCAAAATATGAATATTCTTCTAATTCAATGCCGGATGACAAAATATCTTCTTTAATTACCCTGTTTCATGAAATTTTTAATTTTACTACTTCAAAAAAAGGAACTCAAACTTTTATACACTACCCCTTCACTTAAAAAGCTTGAGGTTTTTCAACTTTATACGCATTTTAATGCGGAAATGCTTAGAGATACTTTTTCTCAAGCTCTAACATTGTGTGAAATCTTTTTAACCCTGCCTATGACTGTGGCCTCTGTCGAAAGATCTTTTTCGACTTTGAAAATAGTCCACACTTAAGAAATTCCCACGAAGAAGAAAGACTCTCAGACCTGGCACTTTTATCTATCGAAAGGCACCTTCTTTTAGAAATTAAAAATAACTCAAATTTTTATGAAATAGTTTTAGCAGAATTCTTAAAAAAGAATCGTAGGATAGCTTTAGAGTACAAATGGGTAGTACATAATTATAATTGCTAATTTTTTTATATTTAACAACGCTCCGAGTTATCAATAACTTATATAGATTATTCTGCCCAGAACGGCTTCTTTCGAAGCCACTTTTTTTATGCGATGAGCATTGTCTACGTAAATTCCAGTGACTTAAAGTATAACAAAGGTGGCTTAGATTGCATATCTTAAGTCTGTGTTTCGAATAAGCACCAAAATGGTAAGTCTTGAATAAAACATTTTACTTAAAATTTTGTCGGTTTCCCTCTCTTGAAATTTCACCCCACGCCCCTGCTTTGCAGTATGGCTTTATTTTGAGAATTCCGCTGTTTTTAATAGTTTAGTATTCTTTTATATGTGTTAAATGTTGTGTTTAGTGTTTATGTGTTTATGTATGACTGTGTGTATGGCTTAATTAAGTTATTGTGTATGACCTTTTCCTTTCTACCTATTTTTATTCTGGAGTTTTCAGGGGAAAGTATTTCTATGCTTTCGTAGGGTCCTTCAAATATCGGGGTAAGTTTCTTGTTGACTCTATTTTTTATTTCTAGTAAGACTTTGTCTCCTATGTTGTAGCTAGTTTGCTTGCAGTTTCGATCGTAGTAGGTTTTAGACTTTTCTTTTGCTTTTATTTAGTTTTTACGGATTATTTCGTAACCAGTTTGCATTTTTGCCTTTATCTCGGCAATATAGTCATCGTAATTGTATGTAGGCTGTACACTTCTGTTGAGGGTTGAGGGAATTGGTGCATCGAATCCGAAAAGTGCTTCGAATGGGCTGTAATTTGTGCTGGAATGTGGTGAGGTGTTATAGCAAAATAATGCATAATCTATATAATTATCCCAATTAGTTTGATCTTTGCTTGCATAGTTTCTTAGATAATCACCTAGGTTTCTGTGCGGTCTTTCTAGTGCACCATTAGATTGCGGATGGTACGGACTAGTTTGTATCTTCAAAATTTTTAGCATTTTGCACATACTTTTGAACAGTTCGCTTGTAAAATTTGTTCCTTAGTCTGTAAGTATCGTTTGTGGTATTCCAAACGTGCAAATTATATTCTTTATCAGCGCTTCAGCCACTGTTCTGGCTTCTTGATTGTGTATGGCTATTGCTTGGGTGAATTTTGTTAAATCATCCTGGAAAGTTAGTATATATTTGTTATTGCTTTCAGTAATCGGGAGTGGTCCCACTATATCAAGAGCTATCCTTTCGAATGGAACTTTTGACGTTGTAGTGATAACCATAGGGATTTTGTTATTTGCATACTTTTTGTTCTTTTGACATGCCTCGCAAGCCATGATGTATTTCTTTATATCAGCATACATATTCTTCCGTCTGTACGCCTTTCTGATACGCTTTAGTGTGCGTTTGATTCCTTGGTGACCTCCCAAGGCTGTGTCATGAAATTCGTACAATATTTGCTGTATATTTCCTGGGTCTGTGATTTCCATCACTTGGTTGTCTTGGTGTCGGTCGCCTGGCGTTATTTTACTACTGCTACGGGTTACCACATTGATTTCACCCGTACTTAAACGTGACAGAGCATCTGCATTAGTATTTAGATGCCCCGCTTTATGCGAAACCGTGAAGTCATACTCCTCAAGTTTTATGCGCCAGCGCATTATTCTCGAAGTAGGATCCTTCAGGTTGAACATCCACACTAGTGGCTTGTGGTCAGTAATGACCTCAAAGTGGCGCCCGAACACGTATGGTCCAAAGTGTGTGACTGCCCAGACTATCGCAAGCGCTTCCTTTTCGATAGTACAATAGAATAGTTTTTTTCGGCCTTGTTTAATATTCTACTGGCAAACGCAATTGGTAGATCACTACCATTTGAATTTCTTTGGGATAGTACCACGCCTATGGCTTCGTTGCTTGCGTCGGAAGTAATGTAAAAAGTGTGCAAAATTTGGGTAAGTGAGTATAGGTGGTTCAACTATGGATTTCTTTAGTTTTCTAAAAGATTCGTCGCAAAAAGCATCCCATTTAAAGGGTACGTCTTTACGCAACAGTTTATTGAGTGGATTAGCTATCTGGGAGTAATTTTTTATCAACTTTCCGTAATAACCGGACAACCCTAAGAAAGATTTTATTTGTTTTTGGGTTTTTGGGGTTTCAATATTGTTGATCGCTACGATCTTATCGGGATCTGGTTTTACACCGTCCGCTGTAATGACGTGTCCTAAATACATAACTTCTGTTTGAAGTGATTTGATTAGATAATTTGATTTTTAGACTGTATTTGTCTATGGCCTTGAGAACTTCAATTAACTTCTTGTTATGATCTTGCAAATTTTTTCCGTAGATCACTATTTCATCGAGGTAAACTAAATACATTATCCCCTGTAATCCAGAGAGTACGACGTTCATAAGTCTCTAGAATGTAGGTGGAGCATTTCGTAAACCGAACGGCATTCTGTTGAACTCGTAATGACCGTTGGTAGTACTAAACGCTGTTTTTTCTTTATCCTCTTCAGTAATCTCAATTTGGTGGAAACCATTTGCCAGGTCTAGAGTGGTGAAATACTTTGAATCTCCAAGTTGCCCGAGAATGTCGTCGATATTGGGAATTGGGTATGCGTCCGGATTAGTAGCCTCATTTAGTTTTCGATAATCTATTACGACTCTCCATTTTTGATCTCCCTTTTTGGGGACTACGAGGAGTGGCGCATTCCATGGACTAGTGCTTGGTCTAATCACATCGTCTTGCAGCATTTGATCGACTTGGTTCTTTATTTCTTGCTTGTGAATTTCTGCTAGGCGGTATGGACGTATATTAGCAGGGACTGTATTTTCAGTCGCCTTCAATAAAGAACAATTGATTAAAATGTCTGCAGATATCTTTTATTGACTGTTTTTCTTCTGGATTGAGATGGTTAAGGTTTAATTCTGTTTCAAGTTTTTCTAATCTTTCTTCAACTATTTGATGGTGTATCTAGAGTTTAGGTTATATACTCTGTAGTGATCTATTTTTTCAAACTTAAGGTTCAAGTTTTCTATATTAACGTCCTCATTGTTGGCGTTCAAAATTGATATGAATACATAACCATCTCATCCTGAGAAAGATATATTTGGTCCATTTTTTCTTTTACTGGCCCATACTTTATCCATTTCTCGGATCTTGCAGGGATCGTAAGAGTTCTGTGTTCGTAGTAAAAGTCTATTAAATATTGCTTGTCTTTGTAATGGTATTTAAGGGTGTTGTCTTTATAATCTATTAGCGCGTTGAATTTTCGGAAAAAATCTTCGCCTATAATACCGTCCTGTGAAATAGGAAAGTTGTTGGGCACTACGTGGAATAAATGCGTAATCTTCTGACCTGAAATAATTTCTATAACTAAATTAATGGTTACTAGGGTTGATGTAGGCTTGCCGCTGATGCCGGTTAATTGGGTAATATTATCAGTATTTACCCAAGCATCATCCTTTAGTGCTTTTAGTTTAATCAGACTTAGTGCGGCGCCCGTGTCTAGGAGCATAATAATATTTTGCATGTTGAAATCTTTTGACGTTATTTTAATTTGACTTCTGAAGCTTGATGTTCTGTTCAGTGAACTGAAATTGGCAATAGATTTGGAGATCTTGGCTTGGATATTGCTTTCGCTA
This sequence comes from Pocota personata, assembly GCA_963082735.1. Taxonomy (NCBI): domain Eukaryota; kingdom Metazoa; phylum Arthropoda; class Insecta; order Diptera; family Syrphidae; genus Pocota; species Pocota personata. The sequence goes on from OY720432.1 coordinate 25,344,239, forward strand.
CTTGAAACAAGAGTTTGAGTTAGGAATCGGTTCAGATTTGTTATTTGTTCCGGATCTCGTCCGTTAGTGTGGGTTTGGTTTAGAATTAAATTTGTTTTCACTATTTTGCTCTCAATTTGGTTAGTATTCTAATTTTGGTCTACGATTGGTTTAGGATTTTGAAACTGTGGACGCGATTTACGGCTTTGTGCCTTTTTCGTCCAATTTCGTGAGTTGGGTTTTGTATTTTGGTTCGGAGAGCGCATTTGGCATTGATCTTGATGATTTTGTTCTTGTTTTTGTATATGATTCATGGAATGATTTTGTTCTTGGTATAGAGAATTTGCCTCTCGATATGGAGTTTGGTACAGTGAGCGAGTTTGAACTTGTTCTTGATTTTGTATAAGATTCAGTGAATGATTTTTATGTTGAGGAATTTTCTCTTGTTTAGGATCGCACTTTGAATTAGTAGATTTAAAAATTTGATACAGTGTGTGCGATTTCTGCTTTTGAGAGGTTTCCTCTTGATTTAGTAAATTTATTTGTTTGCCTTTTGAGTTAAAAGGGTTTTGAGTTTGATACTGCGTGTGCGAATCTTTTCTTTGCGGAGTTTGCCTATAGCCATCTGCTAGACTTCTGTTTGGATAGTGCCTGGGGTTAGTTGGATTACTTCAGGTCCCTTACCTGATTCCGGGTGTTTGACGGGCCAGGTCTCGAGTCGTTTCCCGAGCTTGGAATAGACTGTTGAGGACTCCAATTATCGTTCCAGCTGTTGTTAAACTGCCTCTTTCTGCACTGATCTATGCTGTGTTCTACGTTTTTGCAATATCTACATTGCACTGGTTCTTGAAACATATTTACTCTTGACCTAGAGAATTGTTGTCGCGTCGTAGAAGAATTATTGAATTGGTGGTTTTATTGTGTATTATATGTTTTACAGTTTTGAGCACTGTTTTGCTGTGTCTCATGCGTATTATTGTGTCTTTGCGTATAGTGCTGTTGTGTCCTTCCGACAATCTCTCGTATTGTGTGTAGTAGTTCTACAATTCCGACAATATTTATCACGATCATTTTGGTTGGGGTTGTATCTGGGTGTAAGTTTCTCTTCCTCTGTTGCTATATCAACTGTCTCATCGAGATCTTTACATCTCGCGCTCTTAACTAATAATTTTAGTGGCGATGTGAGCCCATTACAAAAACTGCTCAGAATCATATTGCTATTTAGTAGTCGTTCATCAAGTAATGCATGAGCCCGTTCCGTGTGGGATAGTACTGTTTCTCCCGGGTTTTGACGGAATTGGAAAATCTCCGTTTGTATCACTGGTATGGCCCGACTTTTTCTAAAATTCTTGATTAATGCCTCTCTCAACTCAGACCATTCTTCATAATTGTTATATTTTACTATAACATTATAAGCTCGGCCTGTGAGTTTCAATTTTATTATGTCAATGAATTCTATTGCGTCCATTTCCGAGAATACCTGTCCAATGCATTTGCGGCGCCATCGAACTCTGGTAAGGGTTTGATCAGCTGAGAGGGGTTAAATGGGTGCTGTAGAGGCTGAGGGACTTGGTGAGGCATTTGAGTGTTCGTAGAAGATCTGGTTTGGTCTTCTGGTTGAATAGAAATTTCACCTACTTTTGGTAATGTTTTAATGGGGGAATGTCCGACTATCGTTGGTTTTGATAAGTATTCGTCTGTGTCCAGACTAGTGGAATGTTCGGTCGACCTGCTTGAAACTCGACATATAATGCTAGAAAACGGTTGAATTTATATTTCCCTATACGCGCGAATATAACGTACGCTACCAACAAAAAAAAAAATAGCTATGGATCGAGTATGAGATATGCCAGACGAGAACAAACAAAACAAAAAAAAAGAAAAAAACTGTATGGGAAGGAAATCGAAATAAAAGGGAATAGTAAAGTGGTACGCAATATATTTAATATAATATAAATATAACTAAATTTAATTTTACTCTTACTGGTACAAGATGCTTGCTGCTGGGTACTGGGAGACCTGAGTGACTGCTGACTGCTGTTTTCTAACGCTGATCCGCTGCTATTGCCTCGGCGTGGCAATTTCTTCCTTCAGTTAGAGCTGATGTTTAAAATTCTCACTGAATTGATTTATTGTTTATTATTTACCCAGACTCAGTTAAACTTTATGCCTTTGGGTGTCTTTGGCAATACACAGCACTCGGAAAAGCATATATTTTATTATTATTAATATTTTTTTTTTTTTATTTCACTTTCTAACTTTTCACATTACTAATTTAATTGGGATTTGTGTTTGTTTTTTTTTTTGACTGAAGAGTGTATCGCGAAAGAAAAAAGAACAACATTTATTGGGAGTTAAGGCGGATGCTTTATCCTTAACAATCCCACCGCTGCCACCAAATGTTGTGTTCGCCGCAACAGAACAAAAACACGTAAACCCACTTTAAGCACTTTTGAACTGTATTTATTAATATTAAATTTAGTAGTTATTAGTTGAACGTGCGAGCGCTTCTGCAGCCAGCCATCAACTGTCCATTCTTCGCGTCATAGTTCATGCTTGTCCTCTTTTTCCATTACCTGCTTCCAATGCTTGCATCGGGTCAAGTCCGTAATGTGATATCGGGTTGGTTCTGTGACACACATGTATCGTTTGCTCATTGCATGATACGTAACACTTGGGTGGCACAATTCTGTGACACACATGTTTCGTTTACGGAAGGTAAAGCGAACACATGTGGATATTGACCAACCTCGGTTGCATATTGGATATTAAATGACCTCGGTTGTTCTAAATGACTAACTGTCACTGTGCCACTGTGTTACGACGAAATGTATGTGGCCTCTGATTTGGGCACAACACAAATTTACTGAACCTCCCACAAAATAAGAACTTAACTGTACATAATTCTTCACAAGTCAAACCCACTCAAACTCCAAATTCACTCAATGCAGTACCCCCAACAACATCAAGCCCACATAAGGACACTATCACTTATCCAACCAACGAGCGTATTAACACAAAACCAACTTCCAGCACTCGCACTGTCAGCACAACCACTAAATCACAAGTCGAACGCACAACACATCATAAACAACTCGAAATCATCTCTCACACAAGCCACCACAACTCATTTACCGCTCCCCAACAGCAACAAACTATCAGACAAGTTATTGAATTCACCACCTCAAAATATTGCCTCCCCCACAACTTTAAACCAATCACTTTTATCAACCATCACCCAATCTCTCATAAACGATCCTTTGATGTCACTAAAGTTTTCGGAGCGAGCGATATGGATCTAGTACCAACGAAAAAGGTGCTAGGTATGCATTGGTGTACATCCACAGATGTATTTACTTACGTTCTAAGTTCAGTCGCCTAAATCGGGATGTTCTTGCTGATCGAAAAATTCCCATTAAGAGAGAGGTTCGCAAAATAATAATGGCAATATTTAATCCGTTGGAATTTCTTTCACGACAAAAGTGTGGTTTTGCGCGGTTTATTACGTTTAAAATTATCAAATGTTTTATTTTGTTGGTAATAGTGAATGCATTTTTCACTTAAACTCTTAAAAAACCTAAAAAATCCACCACTTTTGCAATTGATCTGTATTTTTGGAAGGCTTTCCAGATGATGTGCATGGGTTAGAGCTCTTATTCTTACCCATTTTTATTAACTTTTCATGTTAATTAAATTTCAGTAAAAATGGTACTAGAAAAGTAGTCAACTTCCTTTAATCGCACAAAATGGCTTAATTATATGAGTACTAACCTTACTGACTTTTCACAAACAACTACTCACTGTTTGTAACACACATTTTTTTTTCCTCCACGTCCTTGTGACATCGAAGTAAAGATAACGGTACTGAAGAATCACACAAAAACAGACGCACAAAACAAGCGAGACAATATTTTTTCGCAAAAACTGATGCTCTATATCCTGTGGCTAATAAATGAGCACAACTGTATGTTTTCGCGAAACACAAATCAATAAAATGTTAAGCGCAGAGCTTAATGTTAATCCCATCCTTAATTTACACTCAACTAGCAAGAAAATTAAAAAAAAATTAAACTAATTCCCTGCACTATGTATTCTATTTGCATTAAAAAAAAAATTGTGTTCTCGCTGTTCTTTATACAGCTGCGGCAGTTGTGGTTTTTTTTTTTTTTTATAATCTGCGCGCGCCGAAGGGGATATGAATACCCTTAAACTGTTTCAGGGCACGGGCGTCAAAGAAAAGGCGGGAGAGGAACAGAGGAGGAGCCTATGCACGTTGGCTTTGAATGTTTGAAGGCTGTAGTGAAGGGGAAATACAGAGCACATTCGTGTTGTTCGGCTTATGAATGAATCCCTATATTTGACAGTACGACCGAAGTTTGGCTTTAGGGTAAACTGATGTGCATTCCAAGCATTTCGCATATTGAAGAGCTATTTCGCTGGAGCATTTTTTATAAAAAAAAAAAACGATAAAAGAGGGTGATACAGGAGACATTTCTCCGATGTTTTAGTGAATGAATGGAATTCACAATGTCTCTATCGCCTATAAGTTTTAACGCGCGATTCTGTACCCTATAAAGAATGTGCAGAACGGTTTGGGTGCACCGGACCAGATATGGGCGTTATTTTCCAGCTTAGGGCGGATGCCTTATAAATTGAGGCCAGATCTGACGAGGTAAAATATAATATTTCTTGCACCGTTTAAGGAATCCTAGACATTTTGCAGCATTTTTGGTGACCTCGAATATGTGATCGTTCCATCGAAGATGGTTATTAATGCACATACCGAGAATGGCAAGTCTTTCGGTTTCAATGATGCAAGTACCATCCATGGATAATGGTTGAGGGTTTTGGTTTCGCTTGAGAGACAGAAGACAGCATTGTGTTTTGGAAGCATTAAATTCCACTCGGTTGGTTGAACGCCATTTAATTATGCTGTCCAGGTCGGAATTTAATGTGTTTAACATACGATGTCGTTCCCCTTCTACGGCCGAAGAGCAAGGACGTGAGTTAGGGAACGAATATGAAAAACTGAGGGTACTGTCATCAGCGAAGGATTGGATTGGATTAGAAGTTGCAGACAAGAGATCATTTATAAAAATAAGAAAGAGAGTCGGAGACAAAACAGAGCCTTGAGGAACACCAGCATTTATTTGGTGAATTGCAGACTTGAAGCCGTCCTTGTATTGAACGCCCCGAAAGGTAATTTCTAATCCATTGAAGAAGAGACTCAACGACACCATATGCACGTATTTTCGACAAAAGAGCCTGATGCCAAACTCTGTCAAATGCCTTTGAAATATCAAGCGCAACCATCTTGGTTTCGCCGAAGTGATGGAGAGATTGGTTCCACTTCTCGGTGAGATATGCCATCAAATCACCAGTGGACCTGTTGCTACGAAAACCATACTGCTGGTCATTAAGGAGTTTTCGTGAATCGAGATATTTCATATGACCTTGGAAAGAAAGGACGTAAGTGCAATAGGTCGGTAATTGGACGGGGAGGAATATTCGCCTTTTTTAGGGACGGGCTGGACAAATGCTGTTTTCCATCTACTCGGAAGGAGCCCTGAAAAGTAGGATAGACAGAAAAGCTTACGCAGAGGTTTTGCCAGCGTAGAAGAACACCTCTTCAAAACTATGGGGGGATACCATCTGGACCAGCGGATTTGTGTATGTTTGAGTACTCCTGCAACTGTACGAGTGCGAAAGTGGACTTGTCCTATGGAAAATTTGACGCTCTCAAGTACAGGTGGAGACAAAGCATTATCTGGCAGCGTGGAATTCGCTGCAAAGTGAGCAGTAAGCAGATTTGCTAGGGGCGCTAAAACATCAATAGTGTATTTATCAGGGTGCGAAGTAAGAAACAAGTCCAAAGTGTTGGCGGAATGACTTTCAATGTCCAGTATACGTGTAGGCTCATTTACAAGCTGAGTCAAATTGTTTATCTCAGCAAAAAGTTCAACATACCTTCCTTCGGGTGTTGTCTGGCCAGAATGTTGAAGCCAATCCGAATTGTGTATATTGAAATCGACCGCAATGACAATTTCAGTATGAGGATACAAGGAGACAATTTGAGTGATGGAATCGGACAACGCATCAAATTCATCAAAAGTTGAGTTGCTGTCCGCACTAGGGCTTCTGTAAATAAAGCAGTAGTGAATTATTTGCTTACGGACGGTGAATTTTAGCCATTTGAAATTAAATTCCGGGTTGGAACAGTGGCCATACTGTGGTGGAACTTGGTAAGCAATATCACTACGGACATAAATGGCGAGGCCACGGTGGGGAAAGAATAATGACACTAAGTTATATCCAGGCAGTTTCAAATCAAAAGATTCTTCCACTACCTGTGTTTCACTTAATGTCAGAACAGCTGGTTTATGGGAATGGGCGTGGGCGTACATATCGAAGAAATTCGAACACCTCTTCAAAACTATGGGGGGATCCATCTGGACCAGCGGATCTGTGTATGCTAAGACCTTTGAGTAATCCTGCAGCTGTACGAGTGCGAAAGTGGACTTGTCCTGTTGCCGCCACCCTGTAATGCACTAACCAATATTATCGACATCTAGTGGTGAGAGGAGGATTTTTATGCTAAACGTCAGCCATGTGCAAATTAAAGAGCTTGCTGTTGGTGGAATCCATTTTTCTCTTGCTGTTGGTGGAAGCCATTTTTCTTCTTTGAAGCTGTTTTGTGGTGGTCATTTTCTAGAGAGGATTTTTCTGGACTGTTCTTTGGGTAGATTGACCACGAGTGAAGTAAAAATAAAACCTATTTTTTTAAAGCAATCTTGCGCTCTGACATCCGCGATGGCTTGGCCTTTGAAACGGAGGTTCGGTCTTCCTTGTCATCTCGAACCTGGCGGCTGGGATTCGAAGATCCTCTTAGCTGGAGCATTATTGTCCATTCGCTCGATGTGGCCGAGCCAATGTAGTCGACGTATTTTGGCCTTTTGGTCTACATCCACATCTTGGTACAGCTCATGGAGTTCGCGGTTGTATCTTCTCCTCCATTCGCCCTCCTCGCACACAGGACCAAAAATCCGCCGAAGAATTTTTCTTTCGAAGGAGCCCAGTATCAGCTCTCCCTTTCTGCTTATCGTCCAGCACTCGGCGCCATAAAGCAGAACTGGCAGGATAAGGGTTCTGTAGAGCATACATTTTGTCCTTCGAGTTAGGAGCTTTGAACCCAATTGTTTTGGCAAACCGAAGTAGCAACGGTTTCCTAGAGTAATTCTTCGCCGGATCTCCACTAGGATGTCATTTGTGGAGTTCATGTTTACTTTGAGGTAGATAAACTCCTTAACTACCTCGAAATTGTTGCTATCAATAGTGACGTTCTGTCCTAGGTGGTGGACAGATGCTTGTTTGTTTGTTGATAGCATGTACTTAGTCTTATCGTCATTTACTACAAGGCCAACCAATTTCGCCTGTTCTTCAATCACCGTAAAAGCCTCTATCACGGCACGCTGGGAGCGACCGATGATGTCGATATCGTCTGCATACCCCAGTAGCTGGATGGATCTGTTGAAGATAGTGCCTTCCGTGTTGACACCTGCCCTGCGCACTATCTGCTCTATCTGCAGGAAATTAAAATTCCCTTGAAGAAAAAGAATGTAGTTGCCAAAGAATTCACTCGCCAACAATAATCATTGTGAAATCTGCACCCAAACAGACACAGATGAGATGGTCCAGTGCGATAACTGCGATCTTTGGTATCATTTCGCATGCGTTGGTGTCGATGCTTCTGTGGCCAACCAGGAATAGAAGTGCAACAATTGTTCACCACCAAATCCCAGCCAACAACAGGACACAGCGGCGCCAACTGCACCAACTCCACCAAATACACCAGCAGCATCAGTTAATCCGATCGCAGAAGACGCAGGGTCATCAGTGTCAGTAAAGTCTGGAACAAAGAAGAAGCAGCTGCTACTACAACGACTGGAGGAAGAGAAGCTGTTGCGAGAACAAAGCAACCAACAAAAATACCAAATTCTCTCTCTTGAATCGGATGACGGGGAGGCGGAGCCTATCATCTGCAAACAGCAGCAACGAGTGGAAACTAGTGCCTACAAGCCACCCCAACAACACTTTCAGTCCGGTTGTAGCAGTTCAGTACAATAGAACCAGGTAAAACTTAACCGAAGTGCACCACAATCTCCCCTAGAGAGTGGTAAGTTACTCTCCTATAGTCAACTAGCTGTAAGGAATGCCATTCCGAAGGATCTACCCAAGTTCAGCGGTAATCCTGAAGACTGGCCAGTTTTTATCAGTTCCTTTGAGCAGAGTACGGAGCTCGCAGCGTTTTCAAATGGCGAAAACTATTCACCTACAGAAGTGTCTCTGTGGAAAAGCAATGGAGGCAGTATAACACCGACTTATATTACCGGCCATGGTGCCTGACATCATTAAGATATAATAATACACGCATTGATTGAAAGGGCAAAACACACAACACCTCCAAAAGCCGACAGGCTGGAATCGTTAATTGAGTATGCCCTAGCTGTCAAAAATGTATGTGCAACCATGGAAGCAACAAACTACACAGCACACCACAACAACCCAGCGCTTTTAAGGGAGTTCGTGGACAAGCTGCCGCCGCATCTCCAGTTGAATTGGGCAATCTTCTCGAAAAATTTGCAACCTGCTTCGCTGTTGGAATTTTGTGACTGGCTGTATGACATCGCTGAGGCCGCATGCACCGTGACAACGCTATCCGCGACACCTTCGTCAGGCGGAAAACGTTCATCAAAGCAAGGCGCTCATTTACATGCACATACAGCGGCTAACGAATCCGACGTGAGACCCCGATCCGCCGCAAACTACAAGGACTGAACATCTGTCAAGCTATGATTCATAATATTTTTTCCGTCCTCCTGATGTCATCATCACGATCAAGTTGCATTTTAGCCATATGACCACCCTACTGCCAGTGTTATGCCTTCACAGTAGAGTTGACTTAACTTTCGCAAGTGATCGACTTTTTTATTTATTTCATGCAAAATAAATAGATTATTCGAACAGTGAATCAACAGCGTGACAAGCGATGATGTTACAACTACACCACGGCCACCCTCAAGTAGTGTCTATAGGATTCGCGGTAGTCGCAGATACCAACTAAACAACATGCGGACAGTTCGCAGCCTTAACCTACCACCACAGACGACTTCCGGACAGAAGTTAGCCAACCATTATCCGCATCTGGCTGGGCTTCCAACAAGCACGTCCAAGAATCTTGATAGGAATGGACAATTGGAAGTTAGGCGCTCCGCTTAAGGTCTTTGCAGGTAGCTGGTCGTAGCCAATTGCCACCAAAACACGGCTTGGTTTGTCAATGCATGCACCCGAAGAATTCGATAGAAATAGAGTTGAGAGTGACTCGCCTCACCTCCACATGTGTGAGTGCAATGCAGACAGGGAGCTTCACCGGCTTGTGAATGACTTTTTCTCAATTGAGAACGTCGGTGTACGCATTCCCACGCAGCAGATCATTTCGGCAGAAGAGAAACGAGCAGCTAAAATTCTGGAAGATACTTGCGTCCGCATCAACGATCGTTTCGAGGTAGGACTGTTATGGGGGTTTGACGATATTTCCCTACCAAACAGTCTACCAATGGCACTTCGTCGGTATCATCGACTACAGAAGGTGATCGATAAGGACAAGGAACTTCGCAGCATTCTGGACCAGCAGATAAAAACCTGGTAAATAAAAATGCTATGCTGTTCATGAGTAGTATGCCAAGGGCGGTGGAAGGTATACTCGAACCCCACTACGTAGTTGACTTCATCGATAGCATCCATACCGAAGCTGAAGCAGTCAAACTAGCTAAGGAGGTGAAGCTCATTCATCAGAACGCTGGATTCCACATCCGCAACTGGGTGTCCAATTCGTCAAAGGTTCTAGAGGCCCTGAAAGAAGACAGCGGTGGATCAACTAAAGCATTCGGTGTGAATGACACTCCCGCAGTAGAAAAGATCCTGAGACTTTATTGGTGCACCTCATTTGATGCGTTTACATACGTCCTCAAATTCAACCGACTTAAAGGAGATGTGCTCGATAGCAGTACCTACCAAGCGTGAGGTCCTTAAAATTCTCATGTCAGTGTTTGACCCCATGGGATTCTTGTCACATTTCCTAATTTGCCTCAAAATGCTGCTACAAGAGATCTGGAGGACATCTATTGGTTGGAACGATGAGCTGCCTGCATGCATGTTTGAAAAATGGCTCCGATGGACAGCTTTATTGCATAATGTGACGATGATAAGGATTCCTAGATGCTATTCGACATTGCTAGGTCAAGCGGATTCGAAAGTTTAGTTGCATACTTTCGTAGATGCAGGCGAGAACGCATATGCAGCTGTGTCGTACTTCCGCATCGCCTGTCAAGACAACATAGATGTTACGATCATGTGCGCTAAAGCAAAGGTAGCCCCACAACGTCCAATTTCCGTTCCACGTCTGGAGCTTCAGGCTGCAGTCCTTGGTGTAAGGCTTGCGACTTTCATCTGCAGGTCACACAAGTTTCCTATTAGCCAAAGATTCTTTTGGACCGACTCGAAAACTGTGCTGTCATGGCTGAAGGGAGATCCCCGCAAGTTGCAGCAATTTGTTATGTTCCGAGTCGGCGAAGTTTTGGAAGCATCTCATATCTCCGAATGGAGATGGATCCCAACGAGACTCAACATAGCGGACAAGGCCACCAAATGGAATTCGGAGCCTGACTACCGCGCTACGAGTGAATGGTTTAGCGGTCCTGCTTTTCTACGGAAGTCTGATGCAGAGTGGCCTCAAACGCCGCAAATCGATACCAGCAATGAAGAAGTTCGCTCATATCTTCTGCACACTAGTGCATTGTCAAGATGTCGCCTCGTGGATGAAAGCCGCTTCAGCAGTTGGACACGTATGTATCGTTCTCTAGCATATGTTATTCTATTTATAGATATGAAGATAAAAATACAGCCGTTTATTAACATTGCTGGACCAACGTCGGGAGCAATCAGGCGGTCGCAGGCAGCGCTCTATCGGCAGGCCCAGTTTGCCGCGTATCCATATGAAATAGACATACTGAAGAAGATACAATCTCGGAAGAAACCAAGTCAGTTGTCGAGAAGTAGTCCGTTAGCAAAACTCTCGCCATTTTTGGACGATGATGATGTCCTAAGGATGAGCGGTCGCATCTCGTTCACGGAGTATGTGGGCCAGGACTGTAAAACACCGATCATTCTCCCGTAACTTCACCAAATAACGTTCCTCATAGTCGACTCGTACCACCGAAGATTTCATCATTGTAATCATGAGACTACACTTAACGAGATCAGGCAGAAATATTTCATCGCTAACCTTCGAACAATTCTCAAGACGGTTCGACGAAGCTGCCAACTCTGTAAAATCAAAGACGCCCGGCCTGTCGTTCCAGAAATGGCTAATCTGCCTATCGCACGGATGAGTGCCCTTTGCCGTCCCTTCTCCTTTGTAGGCCTGGATTATTTTGGTCCTATCATGGTGACTGTTGGAAGACGAATCGAGAAGAGATGGGGTGCTATTTTTACGTGCCTCACCATTAGAGCGGTACATATCGAGTTGGCTCACAGCTTATCGTCAGACTCCTGTATTATGTGCTTAAGGAGCTTTATGGCACGGAGAGGCACTCCATTGGAAATTTATTGCGACAACGGCACCAACTTTCGAAGCAGCGAAAAGGAACTACGCGAAGAACTAGCAAAACTGGACTTGGGAAAAGTGGCTACGAAATTTACGACGGCTGAGACGACCTGGAACTTCAACCCACCATCTGCGCCTCACATGGGCGGTGCACCGACGGGCAAAATGGTTCGCGAAAGTAAAGCCGATTGAGAGAGGGGATCTGGTGATAATAGTGGACGAGCATCTCCCAAGAAACTGCTGAACAAGAGGAGTCGTGATCGACACGATCAGGTGAGAAGAGCGACTGTTCAAACCTCGGGAGGAGTTTTCGAGCGCCCTGCTGCTAAGCTTGCTGTTCTGGACGTAGGATCCAGTGGCGACAAAGGGAGTAATGCGGAGATGAAGATAACTTCAGCCCCACTTACTGAGGGGAGTATGTTGCCGCCACCCTGTAATGCACTAACCAATATTATCGACATCTAGTGGTGAGAGGAGGATTTTATGCTAAACGTTAGCCATGTGCAAATTAAAGAGCTTGCTTTTGATGGAAGCCATTTTTCTCTTGCTGTTGGTGGAAGCCATTTTTCTTCTTTGAAGCTGTTTTATGGTGACCATTTTCCTTAGAGGATTTGTCTGGATTGTTCTTTGGGTAGATTGACCACGAGTAAAGTAAAAAGAAAACTTAATTTTTTAAAGCAATCTTGCTATTAAAAGTAGTTTTTTTTCTTTGTTTTCAAGTTACATGTGTAACATGTGCCATGGAAAATTTTACGCTCTCAAATACAGGTGGAGACAAAACCGTGGAGTTCGCTGCAAAGTGAGCAGCAAGCAGATTAGCTTTGTCTAAGGAGCTGACAGCTGGAATGTCATTGTAAATAAGCATGGGGATGGCAGACGAGGCAGAATTTTTAATATTTTTGACGAATGACCAACAATTTTTACGACCTTTGGGACATTGTAGGATTTTTCTTTCGGTTTTCCTCAGATTTGTTGGCTTTATAAGACCGAAAGCTTACTTCTTTCAACCTGATAGCCTCTTTACAGCTCTCTCCTCTTTACGAGTTTGCCTTAGGTTTAATGCTCTTTATTCTGTTAGGAATAAAGTCATTCATACCTAAGAGGATAGTGTTAGTGATCATATCGGCTGCGGATCCTCGTCGCTATCGAGGAAGCATAGCGACCAGTTAAAACTCCTAAAGAAGCTTTTAAGGCAGCTCCAGTTGGCTTTCTCGTATTGCCATACTTTTCTTTTAGGAGTTTTTTCTTTATCTGAGTGGTCGGAGTACGAGAATTTAGCTGATACCATATTATGGTCAGACCGACCTAGACGCGCTAAAACATGAATGGTGTATTTATCAGGGTGCGAAGTAAGTAACAAGTCCAAAGTGTTGGTGGAATGGCTTTCAATGTCCAGTATACGTGTAGGCTCATTTACAAGCTCAGTCAAATCGTTTACCTCAGCGAAAAGTTAAACATACCTTTCTCCAGGTGTTGTCTGGCCAGAATGTTGAAGCCAATCCGAATTGTGTATATTGAAATCACCCGCGATGACGATTTCAGTATGGAGACAATTCGAGTGATGGAATCGGGCAGCGCATCAAATTCGTCAAAAGTTGAGTTGTTGTCCGCACTAGGGCTTCTGTAAATAAAGAAGTAGTGAACTATTTGCTTACGGACGGTAAATTTTAGCCATTTGAAATTAATTTCCGGGTTGGAACAGTGGCCATACTGTGGTGGAACTTGGTAAGCAATATCACTGCGGACATAAATGGCGAGCCCACGGTGGGGAAAGAATAATTAAGTTATATCCAGGCAATTTCAAATCGAAAGATTCTTCAACTACCTGTGTTTCGCTTAGTGCAATTCTCAAAGCTTTACCTAGAAAAGCATTGATTAAGCTTCTTCATATTGTAATATGCGAGCTACGGCTCGAGTAGATAAAACGATATTCTGTGAAATTATTTCTTTATTTTCTAGTCTATAGAACAATTCAAGTTCACACTATACTATTTTTCGCAAATTCTTTTCTTACAAGGTCTCTTTCTTCTTAAATCACTTTATCTCCTTTCAATTACTTAATTCACAAATCCAAACTAATTACTTCTTCTTGTTAACTCTCAACTTTCAATTTATCACAAAATTACAACTTCGGCTGTTATCACTTTTCCAATCTCTTCGTGCGGTTCAAAACCGACTGCTGGGTCTCGATCGCCATCTGTCCTTAAATAGCCGCATTTCTAATAGCCAGAAACTTCTAGCAAATTCTTCGACCACTGGAACAAGAAAATTCTGATGTAATAATTCCAGGATGACAGCTGCAGCCAATAATCTCTTGTTCTCTCTTATCTGTGATATTATCCGAACTGTGAAGACTAATTGCAGACACGAACATCGAATGAAAAGACACTTCGGACCAAAATTCTGGCAGAATGAAAAGACACTTCGGAATTTGTTGCATTATGCTAAATTATTGTAGCATAATAATAACTACGCTCCTACGACTATGCAACCCATTTCGAAGTGTCTTTTCATTCTGGCAGAATTTTGGTCCGAAGTGTCCTTTCATTCGAGGTTCGTGTCTGCGGTTTCCACAGTTCATGTCTACGAAACAGACGGATAATATCACGGATGAGAGGGAATTATAACTGCAAGAATGATTGTCATCTTGGAATTATTACATCAGAATTTTTCTTGTTCCAGTGGTCGAAGAATTTGCTAGAAGTTTCTGGCTATCAGAAACTTCTGCTATATAAGGACAGATGGCGATCGAGAGGGGGCAGTAGTTTTTAAAACCGTGGCGAAGAGATTAGAAAAGTGATAATGAGCGAAGTTGTAATTTTGTGATAAATTGAAAGTTGAGAGTTAACAAGAAGAAGTAATTAGTTTGGATTTGTGAATTAAGTAATTGAAAGGAGATAAAGTGATTTGAGAAGACAGAGACCTTGTAAGAAAAGAATTGCGAAGAATAGTGTAGTGTGAACCTGAATTGTTCTATAGACTAGAAAATAAGGAAATAATTTCACAGAATATTGTTTTATCTACTCGAGCCGTAGCTCGCATATTACATTGGTGTCAGAAGCGGGATAAAACTTATTCTGTGAATAACTATTTCCGTGGTGTGAAATTGCGCAAAAAGAAAAAAAAACGATTTCTGTGTTGAGTTAATTAGTTGCGCAAAATGGGTCGCAAATTGAGAAAATTAACTATAATTCAACTAAAGGCAGAATTCAGTAAGCGGAATCTCGACACAACTGGGGGAAAAGATGCCCTACTGATTTGTCTGGAAGAAGCAGTAACGCAGGAAGGTGAAAATCCGCACGACGTAGAGTTTGACGTGGAAGAGGAACAGCAAGTACAGCAGCCGACACGGGAATAATAAGTCTGCTCCTGCAACTTAAGTTAGTCATGGACGAACAAAAGAAAGCAATAGAAGATCAAAGGAATTCTCTAGAACTTAAGCTGGAAGAACAAAAGAAAGCGATGGACGAACAAAAGAAAGCAATGGACGAACAAAAGAATTCTCTAGATGCTAGATTCGATGAAAACTTTGAGAAACATGAAACTCAGTTCGGGAAGATAGAGACTCGGTTTGAAAAAGTGGATACGCAATTCGAGAGAGTAGGAAAGCAAGTCGAAAATCTTGCTAAGGAACTCAGCAACGTGAAGAGACAGAAAGCACGGGAATATTCCACTGACGGTCTGAGAAGAAAGGAGATGCAGCCCCCTATCTTCGATGGTCAAACATCATGGCCAATTTATAAGAGGCAATTCGAAGCGGCCGCAATGACCAATTGCTGGGACGATGAAGAGAAGTCTATTGCACTCACGCTTGCACTGAGGGGTCCGGCTGCGGAGCTCTTGCAGACCATCCCGGAAGATAAACAGCAGAACTACGACTCTCTGGTTCAGGCTATCGAGATGCGGTTTGGGGATGAACACCAATATTATCGACATCTAGTGGTGAGAGGAGGATTTTATGCTAAACGTTAGCCATGTGCAAATTAAAGAGCTTGCTTTTGATGGAAGCCATTTTTCTCTTGCTGTTGGTGGAAGCCATTTTTCTTCTTTGAAGCTGTTTTATGGTGACCATTTTCCTTAGAGGATTTGTCTGGATTGTTCTTTGGGTAGATTGACCACGAGTAAAGTAAAAAGAAAACTTAATTTTTTAAAGCAATCTTGCTATTAAAAGTAGTTTTTTTTCTTTGTTTTCAAGTTACATGTGTAACATGTGCCATGGAAAATTTTACGCTCTCAAATACAGGTGGAGACAAAACCGTGGAGTTCGCTGCAAAGTGAGCAGCAAGCAGATTAGCTTTGTCTAAGGAGCTGACAGCTGGAATGTCATTGTAAATAAGCATGGGGATGGCAGACGAGGCAGAATTTTTAATATTTTTGACGAATGACCAACAATTTTTACGACCTTTGGGACATTGTAGGATTTTTCTTTCGGTTTTCCTCAGATTTGTTGGCTTTATAAGACCGAAAGCTTACTTCTTTCAACCTGATAGCCTCTTTACAGCTCTCTCCTCTTTACGAGTTTGCCTTAGGTTTAATGCTCTTTATTCTGTTAGGAATAAAGTCATTCATACCTAAGAGGATAGTGTTAGTGATCATATCGGCTGCGGATCCTCGTCGCTATCGAGGAAGCATAGCGACCAGTTAAAACTCCTAAAGAAGCTTTTAAGGCAGCTCCAGTTGGCTTTCTCGTATTGCCATACTTTTCTTTTAGGAGTTTTTTCTTTATCTGAGTGGTCGGAGTACGAGAATTTAGCTGATACCATATTATGGTCAGACCGACCTAGACGCGCTAAAACATGAATGGTGTATTTATCAGGGTGCGAAGTAAGTAACAAGTCCAAAGTGTTGGTGGAATGGCTTTCAATGTCCAGTATACGTGTAGGCTCATTTACAAGCTCAGTCAAATCGTTTACCTCAGCGAAAAGTTAAACATACCTTTCTCCAGGTGTTGTCTGGCCAGAATGTTGAAGCCAATCCGAATTGTGTATATTGAAATCACCCGCGATGACGATTTCAGTATGGAGACAATTCGAGTGATGGAATCGGGCAGCGCATCAAATTCGTCAAAAGTTGAGTTGTTGTCCGCACTAGGGCTTCTGTAAATAAAGAAGTAGTGAACTATTTGCTTACGGACGGTAAATTTTAGCCATTTGAAATTAATTTCCGGGTTGGAACAGTGGCCATACTGTGGTGGAACTTGGTAAGCAATATCACTGCGGACATAAATGGCGAGCCCACGGTGGGGAAAGAATAATTAAGTTATATCCAGGCAATTTCAAATCGAAAGATTCTTCAACTACCTGTGTTTCGCTTAGTGCAATTCTCAAAGCTTTACCTAGAAAAGCATTGATTAAGCTTCTTCATATTGTAATATGCGAGCTACGGCTCGAGTAGATAAAACGATATTCTGTGAAATTATTTCTTTATTTTCTAGTCTATAGAACAATTCAAGTTCACACTATACTATTTTTCGCAAATTCTTTTCTTACAAGGTCTCTTTCTTCTTAAATCACTTTATCTCCTTTCAATTACTTAATTCACAAATCCAAACTAATTACTTCTTCTTGTTAACTCTCAACTTTCAATTTATCACAAAATTACAACTTCGGCTGTTATCACTTTTCCAATCTCTTCGTGCGGTTCAAAACCGACTGCTGGGTCTCGATCGCCATCTGTCCTTAAATAGCCGCATTTCTAATAGCCAGAAACTTCTAGCAAATTCTTCGACCACTGGAACAAGAAAATTCTGATGTAATAATTCCAGGATGACAGCTGCAGCCAATAATCTCTTGTTCTCTCTTATCTGTGATATTATCCGAACTGTGAAGACTAATTGCAGACACGAACATCGAATGAAAAGACACTTCGGACCAAAATTCTGGCAGAATGAAAAGACACTTCGGAATTTGTTGCATTATGCTAAATTATTGTAGCATAATAATAACTACGCTCCTACGACTATGCAACCCATTTCGAAGTGTCTTTTCATTCTGGCAGAATTTTGGTCCGAAGTGTCCTTTCATTCGAGGTTCGTGTCTGCGGTTTCCACAGTTCATGTCTACGAAACAGACGGATAATATCACGGATGAGAGGGAATTATAACTGCAAGAATGATTGTCATCTTGGAATTATTACATCAGAATTTTTCTTGTTCCAGTGGTCGAAGAATTTGCTAGAAGTTTCTGGCTATCAGAAACTTCTGCTATATAAGGACAGATGGCGATCGAGAGGGGGCAGTAGTTTTTAAAACCGTGGCGAAGAGATTAGAAAAGTGATAATGAGCGAAGTTGTAATTTTGTGATAAATTGAAAGTTGAGAGTTAACAAGAAGAAGTAATTAGTTTGGATTTGTGAATTAAGTAATTGAAAGGAGATAAAGTGATTTGAGAAGACAGAGACCTTGTAAGAAAAGAATTGCGAAGAATAGTGTAGTGTGAACCTGAATTGTTCTATAGACTAGAAAATAAGGAAATAATTTCACAGAATATTGTTTTATCTACTCGAGCCGTAGCTCGCATATTACATTGGTGTCAGAAGCGGGATAAAACTTATTCTGTGAATAACTATTTCCGTGGTGTGAAATTGCGCAAAAAGAAAAAAAAACGATTTCTGTGTTGAGTTAATTAGTTGCGCAAAATGGGTCGCAAATTGAGAAAATTAACTATAATTCAACTAAAGGCAGAATTCAGTAAGCGGAATCTCGACACAACTGGGGGAAAAGATGCCCTACTGATTTGTCTGGAAGAAGCAGTAACGCAGGAAGGTGAAAATCCGCACGACGTAGAGTTTGACGTGGAAGAGGAACAGCAAGTACAGCAGCCGACACGGGAATAATAAGTCTGCTCCTGCAACTTAAGTTAGTCATGGACGAACAAAAGAAAGCAATAGAAGATCAAAGGAATTCTCTAGAACTTAAGCTGGAAGAACAAAAGAAAGCGATGGACGAACAAAAGAAAGCAATGGACGAACAAAAGAATTCTCTAGATGCTAGATTCGATGAAAACTTTGAGAAACATGAAACTCAGTTCGGGAAGATAGAGACTCGGTTTGAAAAAGTGGATACGCAATTCGAGAGAGTAGGAAAGCAAGTCGAAAATCTTGCTAAGGAACTCAGCAACGTGAAGAGACAGAAAGCACGGGAATATTCCACTGACGGTCTGAGAAGAAAGGAGATGCAGCCCCCTATCTTCGATGGTCAAACATCATGGCCAATTTATAAGAGGCAATTCGAAGCGGCCGCAATGACCAATTGCTGGGACGATGAAGAGAAGTCTATTGCACTCACGCTTGCACTGAGGGGTCCGGCTGCGGAGCTCTTGCAGACCATCCCGGAAGATAAACAGCAGAACTACGACTCTCTGGTTCAGGCTATCGAGATGCGGTTTGGGGATGAACACATGCAGCAGGTGTACAGGGTTCAGCTGCGTAGTCGAGTCCAGAAAAGAGGGGAAACGCTCCAACAGTTGCAAGCGGATAAAGAACGACTAGCCCATCTTTCATACTCTAAAGCCGGTGAGGAGCTTATCAACGAAATGGCGGTGGAAGCTTTTATTCAGGCCATAGAGGACAGACAACTGTAAATGGCTGTAAGGATGGCTGAAAAGCGAACTCTCCCCGAGGCATTGGCATTCGCTTTGTCAATGAAGGCTGCGGACCAAGCATACCAGGGAATACACCGTGTCAGGGAAATGTCCATCGTGGAATGCTCATGCCAGAGAACAGCCGTCATGGATGAAGACAGAGCTCGCGGAAGTCAAATCTGTTGCTGGAATTGCAACCAAACCGGATACCTACAACGGCAGTGCAGAAGTGCACCTAGACGAGGAAATTGTCCACATTGCGGAAGTAGGAGAAGCAGAGAGGAAGCATCTGGCGGTGATAACATCCATCCTGTCAGTCAGACTTCCCAAAACCAGCATTCGGGAAATGCGTAAGGACCAACTTCGCGGGGCAGAAGTTGGTTACGGGAATCGAGGCCCCCAGGACCACCATTCAAGTTTTGCAAGCCAAACGAATTAACAAGAGCCTGACAGTGGAGGCACTAATCAACAAGAAGAAGTGCGTAGCCACCATCGACACAGGTGCCACTGCCTCCATTGTAAGAAGAGATATCGTCAGAAGCGCCTGGCTGCACAATACCAACAGCTACTGCCTGAAGACTGCAACAGGGGAAATGGCGAAGGTGTTTGGAGAAGTTCGTCTTACGATTACTCTAGCGGGACTGACGTTCTCCCATGCGTTTCTGGTGGCAGATATATGCGACGAGTGCATCATCGGTATAGACTTCATGAAAACAAATGAAGTAATCCTGGACATCGGGATGCAAGTACTGAGGTATCGAAATGTGGAGATTCCGATGGTGTACGGAAACGAGAATGCCGTAACTCTCAGGACAGTCATCAGCAAAGACGAAGTTTTGCCGCCGTCTTCAGAGACAATCATTTGGACGAAGCTGGAAGGTGATCTTGGGAGCCACCGATTCTACATAGTAGAACCAGACCCAGAGAAGAATTCTCAAGACTACATCGTGGGAAAGACGTTAGTCGAACCAAAGAACACCATGGTTCCAGTGAGAGTTTTGAACGCAAGACCACACACTGTCAAACTAAGGCGAGGGGATGTGACTGGAAAATGCACGCCGATTACCGCCGTTGCAACAATATCTGAACGTGATGCTCCAAAACCTCTCCCATCACAGCGGAAACGAGAGAGACGATTCTCCACTCCAGTGAGCTGAATCAGGAGCAGCGAACTATGGCAGAGAATCTTATCAATGAGTACGCTGATGTATTTGCCTCACAGGACGGAGAATACGGCCGAACACACCTGGTACAACATAGAATAGACACTGGTGATACTAGACCAATTCGTCAGCCTGCTAGGCGCCAAGAGTCCGTGGGCATCACCGGTTGTACTGGTTAAGAAGAAAGATGGCAGCATGCGGTTCTGCGTGGACTATCGGCAGCTCAATTACGTTACCAAGAAAGATAGCTATCCTCTGCAACGGATTGACGACACGCTAGACACACTATCAGGAGCCCGATGGTTTTCCACTCTCGACTTGAAGAGTGGCTACTGGCAGGTACAGATCCATCCAGAAGACCGGGAGAAAACCGCCTTCACCGCAGGAAATGGGCTATGGCAATTCACGGTAATGCCATTCGGGCTGTGCAATGCTCCGGCGACTTTCGAGCGATTGATGGAATGTGTCCTGCAAGGGTTAACATGGAAAACCTGTTTGGTATACTTGGATGATGTCATCGTCGTAGGAAAAACGTTTGCGCAACACCGAGACAATCTAAGGCTTCGAAGTGCCCACCTGAAGCTCAACCCCAAGAAGTGCGCCCTGTTTAGAGCGGAAGTCAAGTACTTGGGGCACATAATTTCAGCGAAAGGAGTGAAAACTGATCCAGAGAAGGTCGAAGCGGTGAAAAACTGACCAGTCCCCAAAGATAAACACCAACTAAGGAGCTTCCTGGGCCTAGCCAAATACTACAGACGGTTCGTGAAGGATTTTGCCGGGATCGCAAAGAGCCTGCACCAATTGACGGAAAAGGGAAAACAATTCAAATAGTCAATTGAATGCGAGAAGAGCTTCAAGGCACTTAAACAAGGGCTATGCGATGCCCCGATACTAGCTTACCCCACTCCTGGGGAAACGTTCATTGTGGATACAGATGCTAGTAATGTCGGGGTAGGAGCCGTACTCTCCCAGGTGCATGATGGCCAAGAGAAGGTGGTTGCGTACTTCAGCAAGGTGCTCTCTAAGCCAGAAAGGAACTACTGCGTGACAAGGCGGGAACTTCTAGCTTTGATCTTGGCTACGAAGCATTTTCACAAATACCTCTATGGGAGGAAGTTCGTTCTTGGCACAGACCATGCAGCCTTAAAGTGGCTATTACAGTTCAAGAGTCCTGAGGGTCAGGTCGCAAGATGGATCGAAAGGCTGCAAATATACGACTACGAAATACAGCATCGTAAAGGAAAACTCCACTCTAATGCGGATGCACTGTCCCGGAGACCATGCAGAACGGATTGTAAACATTGTGCGCGTCAGGAAGAACGGGAGCTGGTTTCCATCCAAAGACTGAGAGCCGAACCTATCGCCGGCTGGATCATAGATGAGGTCCGAAACGCTCAGAAGGAAGACCCGGATATCGAGCCGATTCTGGCCTGGAAGGAGAACATGGAGAAACCGGATCATCAGAACATCTCTCACAGAAGCCCGACCTTAAAGGCATATTTTGCGCAGTGGGACTCCCTCCATGTCCAAGAAGGTGTTCTGAGAAGAAAATGGGAATCCTCCGACGGAAAGTCGTTTGTAATGCAGCTTGTCGTACCGCGGACGAGGGTCAAGGAGGTGTTACAGGAAATGCATGGCGTGGCGTCCGGAGGCCACTTGGGAGTGAATAAGACGCTAGAAAAGG
Organism: Pocota personata; assembly: GCA_963082735.1. Classification (NCBI taxonomy): domain Eukaryota; kingdom Metazoa; phylum Arthropoda; class Insecta; order Diptera; family Syrphidae; genus Pocota; species Pocota personata. The sequence continues at coordinate 25,366,306 of OY720432.1, forward strand.
TACGAGAACGTTTTTATTGGTTAAAAGCGAAGGAAGATGTCGAAGACTGGTGCAGAAAATGCAACGTGTGTGCAGCTAGCAAGTGTCCGAGAATCAAAACTCGAGGTAAGATGCACCAATACAACGTGGGAGCACCTTTCGAACGAATCGCCATTGACATCGCAGGGCCCTTTCCGGAAACCGACAATGGTAATCGGTATATACTCGTAGTAATAGACTACTTCAGTAAGTGGCACGAAGCGTTTCCGATCCCTAACCAGGAAGCTAGAACCGTGGCGGAGCAGATCGTCTACAATTGGGTGAGCAGATTCGGTGTGCCCTCGGAATTGCATTCTGACCAAGGGCGGAACTTCGAGTCAAGAATCTTCCAAGAGATGTGTCAACTACTCGGAATCAAAAAGACACGGACATCCCCGCTTCATCCACAGTCGGACGGTATGGTGGAGCGTTTCAATAGGACTTTGGACGAATATCTCTCGAAGGTCGTAGGTGACTACCAACGGGATTGGGACCGGGAGATTCCCTTGTTTTTGATGGCCTATAGAAGTGCCGTGCATAGCACTACTCAACATACGCCGTTCGAAATCTTATTTGGTGGAATAGCTCGTTTACCCAGTGAGGTGAAATTTGGATCTCCTACCAATGAGCTCAGAAATGAAGAAGAGTACGTGGCGGACCTTAGGGAAAGGCTTAGGGACATACACCAAAGGACCAGAAGCCAGATTAAGATGACGAGCGACCGAATGAAGACCAGGTATGATGCCAAGGCAACAACGTCAGGATTCCAGGAAGGAGATCTGGTGTGGCTGTATAATCCCCATCGCCAAAAGGGGAAATCACCTAAATTGCAGCGGAACTGGGAGGGTCCCTACAGAATAGTAACCCGCATCAACGATGTTGTCTACCGCATCCAGCGAGGACCAAGGGCCAAAATGAAAGTGGTTCATGTGGACCGACTGAGTCGATACAATGGCCGAAATGAGGATGCACTTGTTCGGGACGAACACGTCTAAGAGGGGGGCAGTGTAGCACAATAATAACTACGCTCCTACGACTATGCAACCCATTTCGAAGTGTCTTTTCATTCTGGCAGAATTTTGGTTCGAAGTGCCCTTTCATTCGAGGTTCGTGTCTGCGGTTTCCACAGTTCATGTCTACGAAAAAGACGGATAATATCACGGATGAGAGGGAATTATAACTGCAAGAATGATTGTCGTCTTGGAATTATTACATCAGAATCTTTCTTGTACCAGTGGTCGAAGAATTTGCTAGAAGTTTCCGGCTATCAGAAACTTCTGCTATATAAGGACAGATGGCGATCGAGAGGTGGCAGTAGTTTTTAAAACCGTGGCGAAGAGATTAGAAAAGTGATAATGAGCGAAGTTGTAATTTTGTGATAAATTGAAAGTTGAGAGTTAACAAGAAGAAGTAATTAGTTTGGATTTTTGAATTAAGTAATTGAAAGGAGATAAAGTGATTTGAGAAGACAGAGACCTTGTAAGAAAAGAATTGCGAAGAATAGTATAGTGTGAACCTGAATTGTTCTATAGACTAGAAAATAAAGAAATAATTTCACAGAATATTGTTTTATCTACCCGAGCCGTAGCTCGCATATTACATTATGTTACAATATTATAAATGCTGCGCTCAGATTAAAACACGTGCCTAACCAAGGGAAAGTTGCGGAAATTATAATGGTTTTAAAACCAGGAAAGTCGCCAAATGAGGTAAAATCTTATAGACCAATTTCGCTACTTCCAGTTATATCCAAAATTTTCGAGAGGATATTACTAAGGTGTTTCCAACCGGTTATAGAAGGAAATAATCTTATCCCTGACCATCAGTTTGGGTTGAGAAGTAGCATTCGACGATTGACCAGGTGCATAGAATTACTGACGTAATCGAGAAAGACTTGAAGAAAAAAAGGTGTGGCATGATGGCTTGAATTGCAAATTACGACAAGTTCTCCCTGTATGCCTATACGACTTTCTAGAATGATATCTCTGGAATAGATTCTTCCGTGTTAGACATGGAAATGAATACTCGGAGCTCAAAGAAATTTCGGCCGGTGTACTGCAAGAAAGCGTTCTTGGGCCACTTCTCTATCTGTTATATACTCGTGATATACCGAAGGAAAATGGCACTATCCTGGCTACGTTTGCCGATGACACCGCTATCCTAGCCGTAGGTAAAACAATCGAAGAAACGACTGCAAAACTGCAAAACGCACTGAATAAAGTAAATGAATGGACGAGGGACTGGCGGATCGCCCTCAACGAATCTAAATCTGTTGACGTGAATTTCACTTATAAGAAAACTAATGTCTTGCCAATTTTCCTAAACTTGGCCCGCATACCTTTTGCAAACGAGGCCAAATACCTTGGAATGACACTCGACGCAAAACTGAAATGGAATTCGCACGTGAAAATGAAACGTAAAGAACTCGAAATCAAATATAGAGAAATGAACTGGTTGCTCGGAAAACACTCCTAGCTCAGTACTGAGAACAAACTGCTTTTATACAAGCAAGTGCTATAGCCGGTGTGAACTTTGGGGCTGTACCAAGAAAACAAACGCCAATATTTTTCAAACTTTTCAAAATAAAGTGCTAAGTGAAATTGTCCACGCACCGTGGTATACTAGAAACGATGATATCCACAGGGATCTCGGAATTCCGACAATCGAAGCTGAAACAAGAAGCTTCGCGAGAAAGCATAGAAACCGACTAATCGGACATGTCAACAATACAATCCTACAAATTCTGGATGAAAGCAATTTATTGCGCCGACTACAAAGGACGAAACCTTTCGACTTGGCGAGATAGGAATCAACCGCGCCTAGATTGCGGAACATGCAGGATCTTTCAGTGGAAAGTAACCTGCCAAACGAGTTTTTTCATGATAGAAAAATTGCTTGATAGGGTCCTTCTTAGTTGCAATAAATAAAAAAATAAAAAATAATAGAAACACCCTTATTGATGTTAGAAATGTGGGTTTTTGGAAATGTCTTGTTAGAAGATTTCGGTCGATAAAATTCAGCATTTTCTCAAATTCTCAAACCAATGGTAGGATTTGAGAGGAGGCCTTGAGGCCATATCGTTATATCAAACATTTTTCACCCACTGCTCTAACCAACTGAATACTCTGTATTCCGTTTAGTATTTAAAAACTATTCGAAAGGACTTTTCTATTCTAATTTGATTTGACACTCTATAACTATCTTCGCACAACTTTCTGATTGAGTCCCGCATTCTGATATGTCAGTGACAAACGTCAACCTAGATGAGGAGGGTGTGCTGGATATTTGTTAAAAATGTTTTTGATTTACGAGCACGTTGCCCTTGGCAGTATTATGATACACATATACGTATTGTAACATAATAATAACTACGCTCCTACAGCCCATTCCAAAGTGTCTTTTCATTCGGGGTTCGTGTCTGCGGTTAGTCTCCACAGTTCATGTCTACAATAAGAGACGGATAATATCACGGATAAGAGAGAATTATAACTGCACGAAATGATTGTCATCTTGGAATTATTACATCAGAATTTTGTTTGTTCCAGTGGTCGAAGAATTTGCTAGAAGTTTCTGGCTATCAGAAACTTCTGCTAAATATATAAGGACAGATGGCGATCCAGACCACGCAGTTGGTTTAGAACCGTGGCGAAGAGATTGGAAAAGTGATAACCGCCGAAGTTGTAATTTTGTGATAAAACGAAAGTTGAGAGTTAACAAGAAGAAGTAATTAGTTTGGATTTGTGAGTTAAGTTATAGAAAGGAGATAAAGTGATTTGAGAGGAAAGATACCTTGTAAGAAAAGAATTTGCGAAGAATAGTATGGTGTGAACTTGAATTGTTCTATAGACTAGAAAATAAAGAAATAAATCTCACAGAATATCGTTTTATCTACTCGAGCCGTAGCTCGCATATTACAGTATATTGTTATATTACACAATAACAGTAATTGATTTCAGTGGAAAAATAATAATCAAAAATATATGAATTGATTGTGTTATATTTCTTAAATCTTCATTTAAACCATGTGTTCCTGTGAGTATTTAACAATTTAATAAAATCTGTAGCAGCTCCTCGGCAGTCAACGTGAGTGTACAAATTTAACATAGTTTCATAGTTCTTGAACCCACAGAAAATAAAGTATTCTTTGACAAAAAATATTGCCATTAACAAAGAAAAAAATGTACAAAAACCAATGAAATGCGAATTTGTGATATATTTTATCAACGGACGTCTTTCAAATTAACTGTTTTCGTTTCCCATAGAAAAATCGCAAGCTGAACACCTAACGAATGAAATATCCGATATTTGAGTGATTTTGAACTAGCTTTCAGGGCCAATTTTCCGAAATGAAATTTAATTGTTGCCGGCAACAAAAAGTTGTTCGATTCTCGAATATAGCAATTCGATTTTCGGATTACTTAATGCTAATTATCCGTTTCCAAATAATTAAACTTTCGAATTGAAATACAGAGTAGGACCCCTACCCATTGTTGTTTTTGTAATTCAATTTCGTGTCTGTGGATAATGGGCAAAACACAATATATGGCACTCGTACGGTCGCACGTTTGACAGGCATTCTACTGACTTACGTTAATATTTGACATAACGCGCGAATTCAAAATTAGCAACACGAAATGTTGTTTCAAGACGGTCGGACGTTGAACTAGGAATATGACAGAATTATGTTCTGTTCGCTCAAATTTCCCACACACAATTTCGCGGTAGAAAGAAGAGTAGAAATGTACTCTTTTTATTTTTATAGTTTGATTAGGAAAGAATATAAGATATAAATTCGCAAACAAATGTGTATGAATAAGAAAATAAAAAAAAAAACGTCCTAACATAATTAATTTGTGTTTAAAAAACATCAATTAGCAATTAAAAAATTGTACATATTAAATGCTAACAATTCGGAGTACATACACGACACAATGACTTACCTTGTTGCTAAAATTAAACAAGTCAAATAATAATGTCAATCCAAAATAGATGTGAGCTGTCATAACGTGCGACAGTAGTAGAGAGTAGCTCTACTCTGACGTTGAGGTTCCGCTTACGATATGTACGATCAAAAACCGACCAGCCGCTTGAGGTCACATTTGGTGTTGCCGCATAAGATCCCATTTACTACGTTTATATGCATACTTGAAGCCAGGTTCAACCCGGCTTGAGATTCATATAAACGCAGATCGAGTTGAAATGGGATCGACTCAACTCGACTCAGCTAACAGAGCTGGATCGAGTTAGAAAAATGCATGTATACCTGGGTTGAGGGGTTGAGGGGTTGAACTGACATGTTGTCTCTGTGTGTGTCTGATTTCAGATAACGAATCTAACACAACAGAACACTAACACAATCAATGTCTGCTATACTTATTTTCAACCACGTTTGAATTTTTCAATCTTTCGACTCGGTGTGTAGAAATACTCAGATCGAAATCTCAACTCCATCCCAACTCGATCCCCCGATTCTGCATATAAACGTGGTAATTGTTTCTACTAATTCTGTCAATGCGCGACCGCCACATTGTGTTTCTCTTTCTACTCTAAGTGTGAGCAAAGCAACAACACTACGCATGACTGACCCTCCTGCCAAAGTGTCCCGCCATTTTCACGTGGTGAAACTAGTAATTCAAGGGCTGGAATAATAATACTGGAATTCAGCACTGGAAAACAATGGGAAATAAGAAAATCTATCAATCATATTTAAGATTATTTAACTGACAATTATTGCTCGGGTGGTTTGTGAGAAAAAAAAAATCATCCCAGTTAGCCGCTGTAATACGAGTATGTACATATATCATCGGTCCATATTGTTCTTATATCTTCTTTAGTATATCGTTTGTAGAGTTGTTTGGTAATTAAGGTTGGTATTGTAACTAAGGTTGCAAAACACGACAAATACTGGATTTGTTCCTTTTTATTAACGACTTAGATACAGCTCTGAAATAATTATTTTTTAAGGTTATAAGCATCGAACGTAATGTTTCCGGTCCGACCCATTGTGGTATCTACGGAAATTTAAAATTTCAACATTATGTATTTCATTTGACCCACCGGAACATTCACACCATGAACAGATTGAATTCGAAAGAGTAAGAAGATGTTCAACTCTTTCAGATATTTCTTATATTTTATGGAAAACGACTGAAACGATTTTAATGAGACTCCTAAAAAAAACGATTTAGGAGGTAATAATGATAGTAGGTTCTTCAGCTTACGGAAATAAAATAAAATTCTGATATATTGCCATTGAAATAATCGCAATTAAGATATGATATTAATTGTAATTGACTACAGAAAATCATTCGTGGACTGTTCAAAAATGTATCATAGAAGTGCTTCTAAAAAGAAATACATTATAATGACGTTTTGCTTGCTTGATTAAATATTTACGTAGAATTCATTCTCCTTGATTTGTCCTTGTTTTAAGTTGCAAAGGCAGCTTTGCAATGTAGTGAAGAAGTATTCTCTATTTATTTTTCTTATGTTTTTATATTTTGCTTTACAAAAAAAGGGAAATATGATTTTCGGCAGACATAATTCAAATAGACTTGATACTTCCTTAACAGCCCACCACATTTTCCAGCTTTTTTGTTAATCCGGCAATTTCGGTGTGAATTCACGAATTTTGGGGTTGTATTCACGAATTGTCCGTCATTTTAGAGTGAATTCACGGAGTTTATACAAATGTTCGTGCAAATGTAAGAATATGCATAAATTAGCTTGTGCGTACCTGGAAGTGAGCGGAAAGTTTGAAAGCTGGTTCAGTTGGCCTAAATACTTCATGAATTGCATCGACTTTTGCACCACTTTTCTAAATTTATAATTTTTATAAATGTTCTCGAATAAACATTAAATATTTACAGAAACGAATTGCAAATGCTGCACTATTAATTTGAGATCAATATGGCCGAAGGAGAATGCTTATCACTACCGCTTCAATGAAGCACACTTTTTTTTCGTTTCGAAATTTATAAAGCGATGAGCATAATTTGATGTTCAGTGAGCGATCCCTTAAATTGCTTCAGTAATATTGAAGCGCTTTAATTAACTGAACCGACACATTGCTTTCTGCTCTTTACTCATTGATTTCTGCTAGTGCCTCCCACTTTTAACATAGACAGTGCCTGTAAAGTAGTACCAAAAGAGAAGACTTGAATCGTGTTGTTGTCGTTTCCAGTTTATTCGTAAAATTTTGCTCAGGAGGTGCAGTCGATTGCGAAAGAAAGAGTAGTACAAAATTTAGTGAAGCAAATCAAACAAAAAGAGGTAAAGGTAACTTTTGAGGAAACAAATAAATTATACCTTTTCTGGAGTGTTTTATAATACTTAGTTATTAGTAATTTTGTTGGTGATTATTTTTTCCACTTTATTAGCATTAATAACAAACTCAAAAATCGTGGGAAATATATGGTGCCTATATTTATCGGTACAACGCCCATTTTTAATTATAAAAATCGATTATGGATGTCGTCCCCAAATTATCTTAATGCATTGTCTCAGTGGAATATTGTTATCTATAAGTATTATTTATGTACAACTGTGTATATATGTACATATGTAGAAGTGCGGAACTAGTATAATTCGCTAATAAATTTATATTTTATTTTTTGTCATTAGGTGAAGCTAGATTTTACTTTACCGGAACATCTTCAAAGGTTTTTTTATTTTATTTTTATCGTTTATATTTTTTAGCTTGAAAAAAATGTCGAAAATGCAAACAAATTTGGGGCTCACTTATAAATAATCAATTGGAATCTTTTAAAAATGAAATTCTGATAAGTCTGTTAAAATGGTGCGTATTTTGTTTTAAAAAAAAGTTTGGGCGTGTTTCAAATATAGGAAATTAGGAAATTTTTTTTTTTTTTTTTGATTAGTCTAAAATGGTCTAAAAAGCATAAAAAAAAAATTTTGAGAGGAAGTTAATAGTATAAAGAAAATTTTTTTGAGAGGAAGTTAAGGGGTGGGTTTCCATTATGCGCACTGAGCAAAAATTTTTGTTTTATTTTTTGAGAGGAAGTTAAAGGGGGGGCGGGTTTCCATTATGCGCACTGAGCAAAAAAAATTTTTTTATTTTTTTCTGGCTTAAAATGGCCAAAAAGACATAAATATAATATTTTTTCTTGAGGAAATAAAAAATTTTGTTTCGCATGTTTTCATTTGTTTATAATTGTTGCCAGTTTAAGTGAAAATCACCTGGCGCTTTAAACAAAGTTACAAAGTTGAATAAGTGTATACCAAAAACTGTCAGGCAGGCGCCTATAAGAAAGTCTGGTGTATTTAAAGTGTGGGGTGGGTGGCTCGCTTCGATCGCTAACAGGCTTTTAACCCTTTTTTCCGCAGGGTTTAGCCGCTCAGGCGACTTCGTCGCTCAGCTAAGGGTATGTCAACAACTGTCAGGCAGGCGCCTGGAGCTAATGTTTAATTATATTTACTCTGAGGTATTTAGCAGTATAATATTTTCAGTCAATTGAAAAAAAAAGAAAATATCAAAAAAGATAAAATTAACTTTAAATTATTTTAACTTTGGGACATATGGCAATATCTATATTTATATATATTTCCCAACATTCACTGCATTCACCACCCCACCCATCCCCCTCTTCAGCAACAGAAATTATTTAGCACAAGCGTTATGCCTTTTCTGTGAAAATTGAAAACTTTAAAAGTAAAAAAAAAAAAAAATGTCCTAACATAATTAATTTGTGTTTAAAAAACATCAATTAGCAATTAAAAATTTGTACATATTAAATGCTAACAATTCGGAGTACATACACGACACAATGACTTACCTTGTTGCTAAAATTAAACAAGTCAAATAATAATGTCAATCCAAAATAGCTGTGAGCTGTCATAACGTGCGACAGTAGTAGAGAGTAGCTCTACTCTGACGTTGAGGTTCCGCTTACGATATGTACGATCAAAAACCGACCAGCCGCTTGAGGTCACATTTGGTGTTGCCGCATAAGATCCCATTTACTACGTTTATATGCATACTTGAAGCCAGGTTCAACCCGGCTTGAGATTCATATAAACGCAGATCGAGTTGAAATGGGATCGACTCAACTCGACTCAGCTAACAGAGCTGGATCGAGTTAGAAAAATGCATGTATACCTGGGTTGAGGGGTTGAGGGGTTGAACTGACACGTTGTCTCTGTGTGTGTCTGATTTCAGATAATGAATCTAACACAACAGAACACTAACACAATCAATGTTTGCTATACTTATTTTCAACCACGTTTGAATTTTTCAATCTTTCGACTCGGTGTGTAGAAATACTCAGATCGAAATCTCAACTCCATCCCAACCTGGTAATTGTTTCTACTAATTCTGTCAATGCGCGACCGCCACATTGTGTTTCTCTTTCTACTCTAAGTGTGAGCAAAGCAACAACACTACGCATGACTGACCCTCCTGCCAAAGTGTCCCGCCATTTTCACGTGGTGAAACTAGTAATTCAAGGGCTGGAATAATAATACTGGAATTCAGCACTGGAAAACAATGGGAAATAAGAAAATCTATCAATCATATTTAAGATTATTTAACTGACAATTATTGCTCGGGTGGTTTGTGAGAAAAAAAAAATCATCCCAGTTAGCCGCTGTAAGTATGTACATATATGTATGTACATATATCATCGGTCCATATTGTTCTTATATCTTCTTTTGTATATCGTTTGTAGAGTTGTTTGGTAATTAAGGTTGGTATTGTAACTAAGGTTGCAAAACACGACAAATACTGGATTTGTTCCTTTTTATTAACGACTTAGATACAGCTCTGAAATAATTATTTTTTAAGGTTATAAGCATCGAACGTAATGTTTCCGGTCCGACCCATTGTGGTATCTACGGAAATTTAAAATTTCAACATTATGTATTTCATTTGACCCACCGGAACATTCACACCATGAACAGATTGAATTCGAAAGAGTAAGAAGATGTTCAACTCTTTCAGATATTTCTTATATTTTATGGAAAACGACAAACGATTTTAATGAGACTCCTAAAAAAAACGATTTAGGAGGTAATAATGATAGTAGGTTCTTCAGCTTACGGAAATAAAATAAAATTCTGATATATTGCCATTGAAATAATCGCAATTAAGATATGATATTAATTGTAATTGACTACAGAAAATCATTCGTTCAAAAAAGTATCATAGAAGTGCTTCTAAAAAGAAATACATTATAATGACGTTTTGCTTGCTTGATTAAATATTTACGTAGAATTCATTCTCCTTGATTTGTCCTTGTTTTAAGTTGCAAAGGCAGCTTTGCAATGTAGTGAAGAAGTATTCTCTATTTATTTTTCTTATGTTTTTATATTTTGCTTTACAAAAAAAGGGAAATATGATTTTCGGCAGACATAATTCAAATAGACTTGATACTTCCTTAACAGCCCACCACATTTTCCAGCTTTTTTGTTAATCCGGCAATTTCGGTGTGAATTCACGAATTTTGGGGTTGTATTCACGAATTGTCCGTCATTTTAGAGTGAATTCACGGAGTTTATACAAATGTTCGTGCAAATGTAAGAATATGCATAAATTAGCTTGTGCGTACCTGGAAGTGAGCGGAAAGTTTGAAAGCTGGTTCAGTTGGCCTAAATACTTCATGAATTGCATCGACTTTTGCACCACTTTTCTAAATTTATAATTTTTATAAATGTTCTCGAATAAACATTAAATATTTACAGAAACGAATTGCAAATGCTGCACTATTAATTTGAGATCAATATGGCCGAAGGAGAATGCTTATCACTACCGCTTCAATGAAGCACACTTTTTTTTCGCTTCGAAATTTATAAAGCGATGAGCATAATTTGATGTTCAGTGAGCGATCCCTTAAATTGCTTCAGTAATATTGAAGCGCTTTAATTAACTGAACCGACACATTGCTTTCTGCTCTTTACTCATTGATTTCTGCTAGTGCCTCCCACTTTTAACATAGACAGTGCCTGTAAAGTAGTACCAAAAGAGAAGACTTGAATCGTGTTGTTGTCGTTTCCAGTTTATTCGTAAAATTTTGCTCAGGAGGTGCAGTCGATTGCGAAAGAAAGAGTAGTACAAAATTTAGTGAAGCAAATCAAACAAAAAGAGGTAAAGGTAACTTTTGAGGAAACAAATAAATTATACCTTTTCTGGAGTGTTTTATAATACTTAGTTATTAGTAATTTTGTTGGTGATTATTTTTTCCACTTTATTAGCATTAATAACAAACTCAAAAATCGTGGGAAATATATGGTGCCTATATTTATCGGTACAACGCCCATTTTTAATTATAAAAATCGATTATGGATGTCGTCCCCAAATTATCTTAATGCATTGTCTCAGTGGAATATTGTTATCTATAAGTATTATTTATGTACAACTGTGTATATATGTACATATGTAGAAGTGCGGAACTAGTATAATTCGCTAATAAATTTATATTTTATTTTTTGTCATTAGGTGAAGCTAGATTTTACTTTACCGGAACATCTTCAAAGGTTTTTTTATTTTATTTTTATCGTTTATATTTTTTAGCTTGAAAAAAATGTCGAAAATGCAAACAAATTTGGGGCTCACTTATAAATAATCAATTGGAATCTTTTAAAAATGAAATTCTGATAAGTGTTAAAATGGTGCGTATTTTGTTTTAAAAAAAAGTTTGGGCGTGTTTCAAATATAGGAAATTCGGAAAATTTTTTTTTTTTTTTGATTAGTCTAAAATGGTCTAAAAAGCATAAAAAAAAAATTTTGAGAGGAAGTTAATAGTATAAAGAAAATTTTTTTGAGAGGAAGTTAAGGGGTGGGTTTCCATTATGCGCACTGAGGAAAAATTTTTGTTTTATTTTTTGAGAGGAAGTTAAAGGGGGGGCGGGTTTCCATTATGCGCACTGAGCAAAAAAAATTTTTTTATTTTTTTCTGGCTTAAAATGGCCAAAAAGACATAAATATAATATTTTTTCTTGAGGAAATAAAAAATTTTGTTTCGCATGTTTTCATTTGTTTATAATTGTTGCCAGTTTAAGTGCAAATCACCTGGCGCTTTAAACAAAGTTACAAAGTTGAATAAGTGTATACCAAAAACTGTCAGGCAGGCGCCTATAAGAAAGTCTGGTGTATTTAAAGTGTGGGGTGGGTGGCTCGCTTCGATCGCTAACAGGCTTTTAACCCTTTTTTCCGCAGGGTTTAGCCGCTCACGCGACTTCGTCGCTCAGCTAAGGGTATGTCAACAACTGTCAGGCAGGCGCCTGGAGCTAATGTTTAATTATATTTACTCTGAGGTATTTAGCAGTATAATATTTTCAGTCAATTGAAAAAAAAAAAGAAAATATCAAAAAAGATAAAATTAACTTTAAATTATTTTAACTTTGGGACATATGGCAATATCTATATTTATATATATTTCCCAACATTCACTGCATTCACCACCCCACCCATCCCCCTCTTCAGCAACAGAAATTATTTAGCACAAGCGTTATGCCTTTTCTGTGAAAATTGAAAACTTTAAAAGTAAAAAAAAAAAAAAACGTCCTAACATAATTAATTTGTGTTTAAAAAACATCAATTAGCAATTAAAAATTTGTACATATTAAATGCTAACAATTCGGAGTACATACACGACACAATGACTTACCTTGTTGCTAAAATTAAACAAGTCAAATAATAATGTCAATCCAAAATAGCTGTGAGCTGTCATAACGTGCGACAGTAGTAGAGAGTAGCTCTACTCTGACGTTGAGGTTCCGCTTGCGATATGTACGATCAAAAACCGACCAGCCGCTTGAGGTCACATTTGGTGTTGCCGCATAAGATCCCATTTACTACGTTTATATGCATACTTGAAGCCAGGTTCAACCCGGCTTGAGATTCATATAAACGCAGATCGAGTTGAAATGGGATCGACTCAACTCGACTCAGCTAACAGAGCTGGATCGAGTTAGAAAAATGCATGTATACCTGTGTTGAGGGGTTGAGGGGTTGAACTGACATGTTGTCTCTGTGTGTGTCTGATTTCAGATAACAAATCTAACACAACAGAACACTAACACAATCAATGTTTGCTATACTTATTTTCAACCACGTTTGAATTTTTCAATCTTTCGACTCGGTGTGTAGAAATACTCAGATCGAAATCTCAACTCCATCCCAACTCGATCCCCCGATTCTGCATATAAACGTGGTAATTGTTTCTACTAATTCTGTCAATGCGCGACCGCCACATTGTGTTTCTCTTTCTACTCTAAGTGTGAGCAAAGCAACAACACTACGCATGACTGACCCTCCTGCCAAAGTGTCCCGCCATTTTCACGTGGTGAAACTAGTAATTCAAGGGCTGGAATAATAATACTGGAATTCAGCACTGGAAAACAATGGGAAATAAGAAAATCTATCAATCATATTTAAGATTATTTAACTGACAATTATTGCTCGGGTGGTTTGTGAGAAAAAAAAAATCATCCCAGTTAGCCGCTGTAATACGAGTATGTACATATATCATCGGTCCATATTGTTCTTATATCTTCTTTTGTATATCGTTTGTAGAGTTGTTTGGTAATTAAGGTTGGTATTGTAACTAAGGTTGCAAAACACGACAAATACTGGATTTGTTCCTTTTTATTAACGACTTAGATACAGCTCTGAAATAATTATTTTTTAAGGTTATAAGCATCGAACGTAATGTTTCCGGTCCGACCCATTGTGGTATCTACGGAAATTTAAAATTTCAACATTATGTATTTCATTTGACCCACCGGAACATTCACACCATGAACAGATTGAATTCGAAAGAGTAAGAAGATGTTCAACTCTTTCAGATATTTCTTATATTTTATGGAAAACGACAAACGATTTTAATGAGACTCCTAAAAAAAACGATTTAGGAGGTAATAATGATAGTAGGTTCTTCAGCTTACGGAAATAAAATAAAATTCTGATATATTGCCATTGAAATAATCGCAATTAAGATATGATATTAATTGTAATTGACTACAGAAAATCATTCGTTCAAAAAAGTATCATAGAAGTGCTTCTAAAAAGAAATACATTATAATGACGTTTTGCTTGCTTGATTAAATATTTACGTAGAATTCATTCTCCTTGATTTGTCCTTGTTTTAAGTTGCAAAGGCAGCTTTGCAATGTAGTGAAGAAGTATTCTCTATTTATTTTTCTTATGTTTTTATATTTTGCTTTACAAAAAAAGGGAAATATGATTTTCGGCAGACATAATTCAAATAGACTTGATACTTCCTTAACAGCCCACCACATTTTCCAGCTTTTTTGTTAATCCGGCAATTTCGGTGTGAATTCACGAATTTTGGGGTTGTATTCACGAATTGTCCGTCATTTTAGAGTGAATTCACGGAGTTTATACAAATGTTCGTGCAAATGTAAGAATATGCATAAATTAGCTTGTGCGTACCTGGAAGTGAGCGGAAAGTTTGAAAGCTGGTTCAGTTGGCCTAAATACTTCATGAATTGCATCGACTTTTGCACCACTTTTCTAAATTTATAATTTTTATAAATGTTCTCGAATAAACATTAAATATTTACAGAAACGAATTGCAAATGCTGCACTATTAATTTGAGATCAATATGGCCGAAGGAGAATGCTTATCACTACCGCTTCAATGAAGCACACTTTTTTTTCGCTTCGAAATTTATAAAGCGATGAGCATAATTTGATGTTCAGTGAGCGATCCCTTAAATTGCTTCAGTAATATTGAAGCGCTTTAATTAACTGAACCGACACATTGCTTTCTGCTCTTTACTCATTGATTTCTGCTAGTGCCTCCCACTTTTAACATAGACAGTGCCTGTAAAGTAGTACCAAAAGAGAAGACTTGAATCGTGTTGTTGTCGTTTCCAGTTTATTCGTAAAATTTTGCTCAGGAGGTGCAGTCGATTGCGAAAGAAAGAGTAGTACAAAATTTAGTGAAGCAAATCAAACAAAAAGAGGTAAAGGTAACTTTTGAGGAAACAAATAAATTATACCTTTTCTGGAGTGTTTTATAATACTTAGTTATTAGTAATTTTGTTGGTGATTATTTTTTCCACTTTATTAGCATTAATAACAAACTCAAAAATCGTGGGAAATATATGGTGCCTATATTTATCGGTACAACGCCCATTTTTAATTATAAAAATCGATTATGGATGTCGTCCCCAAATTATCTTAATGCATTGTCTCAGTGGAATATTGTTATCTATAAGTATTATTTATGTACAACTGTGTATATATGTACATATGTAGAAGTGCGGAACTAGTATAATTCGCTAATAAATTTATATTTTATTTTTTGTCATTAGGTGAAGCTAGATTTTACTTTACCGGAACATCTTCAAAGGTTTTTTTATTTTATTTTTATCGTTTATATTTTTTAGCTTGAAAAAAATGTCGAAAATGCAAACAAATTTGGGGCTCACTTATAAATAATCAATTGGAATCTTTTAAAAATGAAATTCTGATAAGTGTTAAAATGGTGCGTATTTTGTTTTAAAAAAAAGTTTGGGCGTGTTTCAAATATAGGAAATTCGGAAAATTTTTTTTTTTTTTTGATTAGTCTAAAATGGTCTAAAAAGCATAAAAAAAAAATTTTGAGAGGAAGTTAATAGTATAAAGAAAATTTTTTTGAGAGGAAGTTAAGGGGTGGGTTTCCATTATGCGCACTGAGGAAAAATTTTTGTTTTATTTTTTGAGAGGAAGTTAAAGGGGGGGCGGGTTTCCATTATGCGCACTGAGCAAAAAAATTTTTTTTATTTTTTTCTGACTTAAAATGGCCAAAAAGACATAAATATAATATTTTTTCTTGAGGAAATAAAAAATTTTGTTTCGCATGTTTTCATTTGTTTATAATTGTTGCCAGTTTAAGTGAAAATCACCTGGCGCTTTAAACAAAGCTACAAAGTTGAATAAGTGTATACCAAAAACTGTCAGGCAGGCGCCTATAAGAAAGTCTGGTGTATTTAAAGTGTGGGGTGGGTGGCTCGCTTCGATCGCTAACAGGCTTTTAACCCTTTTTTCCGCAGGGTTTAGCCGCTCACGCGACTTCGTCGCTCAGCTAAGGGTATGTCAACAACTGTCAGGCAGGCGCCTGGAGCTAATGTTTAATTATATTTACTCTGAGGTATTTAGCAGTATAATATTTTCAGTCAATTGAAAAAAAAAAAGAAAATATCAAAAAAGATAAAATTAACTTTAAATTATTTTAACTTTGGGACATATGGCAATATCTATATTTATATATATTTCCCAACATTCACTGCATTCACCACCCCACCCATCCCCCTCTTCAGCAACAGAAATTATTTAGCACAAGCGTTATGCCTTTTCTGTGAAAATTGAAAACTTTAAAAGTAAAAAAAAAAAAAAACGTCCTAACATAATTAATTTGTGTTTAAAAAACATCAATTAGCAATTAAAAATTTGTACATATTAAATGCTAACAATTCGGAGTACATACACGACACAATGACTTACCTTGTTGCTAAAATTAAACAAGTCAAATAATAATGTCAATCCAAAATAGCTGTGAGCTGTCATAACGTGCGACAGTAGTAGAGAGTAGCTCTACTCTGACGTTGAGGTTCCGCTTGCGATATGTACGATCAAAAACCGACCAGCCGCTTGAGGTCACATTTGGTGTTGCCGCATAAGATCCCATTTACTACGTTTATATGCATACTTGAAGCCAGGTTCAACCCGGCTTGAGATTCATATAAACGCAGATCGAGTTGAAATGGGATCGACTCAACTCGACTCAGCTAACAGAGCTGGATCGAGTTAGAAAAATGCATGTATACCTGTGTTGAGGGGTTGAGGGGTTGAACTGACATGTTGTCTCTGTGTGTGTCTGATTTCAGATAACAAATCTAACACAACAGAACACTAACACAATCAATGTTTGCTATACTTATTTTCAACCACGTTTGAATTTTTCAATCTTTCGACTCGGTGTGTAGAAATACTCAGATCGAAATCTCAACTCCATCCCAACTCGATCCCCCGATTCTGCATATAAACGTGGTAATTGTTTCTACTAATTCTGTCAATGCGCGACCGCCACATTGTGTTTCTCTTTCTACTCTAAGTGTGAGCAAAGCAACAACACTACGCATGACTGACCCTCCTGCCAAAGTGTCCCGCCATTTTCACGTGGTGAAACTAGTAATTCAAGGGCTGGAATAATAATACTGGAATTCAGCACTGGAAAACAATGGGAAATAAGAAAATCTATCAATCATATTTAAGATTATTTAACTGACAATTATTGCTCGGGTGGTTTGTGAGAAAAAAAAAATCATCCCAGTTAGCCGCTGTAATACGAGTATGTACATATATCATCGGTCCATATTGTTCTTATATCTTCTTTTGTATATCGTTTGTAGAGTTGTTTGGTAATTAAGGTTGGTATTGTAACTAAGGTTGCAAAACACGACAAATACTGGATTTGTTCCTTTTTATTAACGACTTAGATACAGCTCTGAAATAATTATTTTTTAAGGTTATAAGCATCGAACGTAATGTTTCCGGTCCGACCCATTGTGGTATCTACGGAAATTTAAAATTTCAACATTATGTATTTCATTTGACCCACCGGAACATTCACACCATGAACAGATTGAATTCGAAAGAGTAAGAAGATGTTCAACTCTTTCAGATA
The DNA here is from genome assembly GCA_963082735.1 of Pocota personata. NCBI lineage: Eukaryota > Metazoa > Arthropoda > Insecta > Diptera > Syrphidae > Pocota > Pocota personata. The sequence continues at coordinate 25,383,975 of OY720432.1, forward strand.
TTTCTTATATTTTATGGAAAACGACTGAAACGATTTTAATGAGACTCCTAAAAAAAACGATTTAGGAGGTAATAATGATAGTAGGTTCTTCAGCTTACGGAAATAAAATAAAATTCTGATATATTGCCATTGAAATAATCGCAATTAAGATATGATATTAATTGTAATTGACTACAGAAAATCATTCGTTCAAAAAAGTATCATAGAAGTGCTTCTAAAAAGAAATACATTATAATGACGTTTTGCTTGCTTGATTAAATATTTACGTAGAATTCATTCTCCTTGATTTGTCCTTGTTTTAAGTTGCAAAGGCAGCTTTGCAATGTAGTGAAGAAGTATTCTCTATTTATTTTTCTTATGTTTTTATATTTTGCTTTACAAAAAAAGGGAAATATGATTTTCGGCAGACATAATTCAAATAGACTTGATACTTCCTTAACAGCCCACCACATTTTCCAGCTTTTTTGTTAATCCGGCAATTTCGGTGTGAATTCACGAATTTTGGGGTTGTATTCACGAATTGTCCGTCATTTTAGAGTGAATTCACGGAGTTTATACAAATGTTCGTGCAAATGTAAGAATATGCATAAATTAGCTTGTGCGTACCTGGAAGTGAGCGGAAAGTTTGAAAGCTGGTTCAGTTGGCCTAAATACTTCATGAATTGCATCGACTTTTGCACCACTTTTCTAAATTTATAATTTTTATAAATGTTCTCGAATAAACATTAAATATTTACAGAAACGAATTGCAAATGCTGCACTATTAATTTGAGATCAATATGGCCGAAGGAGAATGCTTATCACTACCGCTTCAATGAAGCACACTTTTTTTTCGCTTCGAAATTTATAAAGCGATGAGCATAATTTGATGTTCAGTGAGCGATCCCTTAAATTGCTTCAGTAATATTGAAGCGCTTTAATTAACTGAACCGACACATTGCTTTCTGCTCTTTACTCATTGATTTCTGCTAGTGCCTCCCACTTTTAACATAGACAGTGCCTGTAAAGTAGTACCAAAAGAGAAGACTTGAATCGTGTTGTTGTCGTTTCCAGTTTATTCGTAAAATTTTGATCAGGAGGTGCAGTCGATTGCAAAAGAAAGAGTAGTACAAAATTTAGTGAAGCAAATCAAACAAAAAGAGGTAAAGGTAACTTTTGAGGAAACAAATAAATTATACCTTTTCTGGAGTGTTTTATAATACTTAGTTATTAGTAATTTTGTTGGTGATTATTTTTTCCACTTTATTAGCATTAATAACAAACTCAAAAATCGTGGGAAATATATGGTGCCTATATTTATCGGTACAACGTCCATTTTTAATTATAAAAATCGATTATGGATGTCGTCCCCAAATTATCTTAATGCATTGTCTCAGTGGAATATTGTTATCTATAAGTATTATTTATGTACAACTGTGTATATATGTACATATGTAGAAGTGCGGAACTAGTATAATTCGCTAATAAATTTATATTTTATTTTTTGTCATTAGGTGAAGCTAGATTTTACTTTACCGGAACATCTTCAAAGGTTTTTTTATTTTATTTTTATCGTTTATATTTTTTAGCTTGAAAAAAATGTCGAAAATGCAAACAAATTTGGGGCTTACTTATAAATAATCAATTGGAATCTTTTAAAAATGAAATTCTGATAAGTCTGTTAAAATGGTGCGTATTTTGTTTTAAAAAAAAGTTTGGGCGTGTTTCAAATATAGGAAATTCGGAAAATTTTTTTTTTTTTTGATTAGTCTAAAATGGTCTAAAAAGCATAAAAAAAATTTTTTGAGAGGAAGTTAATAGTATAAAGAAAATTTTTTTGAGAGGAAGTTAAGGGGTGGGTTTCCATTATGCGCACTGAGCAAAAATTTTTGTTTTATTTTTTGAGAGGAAGTTAAAGGGGGGGCGGGTTTCCATTATGCGCACTGAGCAAAAAAAATTTTTTTATTTTTTTCTGACTTAAAATGGCCAAAAAGACATAAATATAATATTTTTTCTTGAGGAAATAAAAAATTTTGTTTCGCATGTTTTCATTTGTTTATAATTGTTGCCAGTTTAAGTGAAAATCACCTGGCGCTTTAAACAAAGTTACAAAGTTGAATAAGTGTATACCAAAAACTGTCAGGCAGGCGCCTATAAGAAAGTCTGGTGTATTTAAAGTGTGGGGTGGGTGGCTCGCTTCGATCGCTAACAGGCTTTTAACCCTTTTTTCCGCAGGGTTTAGCCGCTCACGCGACTTCGTCGCTCAGCTAAGGGTATGTCAACAACTGTCAGGCAGGCGCCTGGAGCTAATGTTTAATTATATTTACTCTGAGGTATTTAGCAGTATAATATTTTCAGTCAATTAAAAAAAAAAGAAAATATCAAAAAAGATAAAATTAACTTTAAATTATTTTAACTTTGGGACATATGGCAATATCTATATTTATATATATTTCCCAACATTCACTGAGTTCACCACCCCACCCATCCCCCTCTTCAGCAACAGAAATTATTTAGCACAAGCGTTATGCCTTTTCTGTGAAAATTGAAAACTTTAAAAGTAAAAAAAAAAAAAACGTCCTAACATAATTAATTTGTGTTTAAAAAACATCAATTAGCAATTAAAAATTTGTACATATTAAATGCTAACAATTCGGAGTACATACACGACACAATGACTTACCTTGTTGCTAAAATTAAACAAGTCAAATAATAATGTCAATCCAAAATAGCTGTGAGCTGTCATAACGTGCGACAGTAGTAGAGAGTAGCTCTACTCTGACGTTGAGGTTCCGCTTACGATATGTACGATCAAAAACCGACCACCCGCTTGAGGTCACATTTGGTGTTGCCGCATAAGATCCCATTTACTACGTTTATATGCATACTTGAAGCCAGGTTCAACCCGTCTTGAGATTCATATAAACGCAGATCGAGTTGAAATGGGATCGACTCAACTCGACTCAGCTAACAGAGCTGGATCGAGTTAGAAAAATGCATGTATACCTGGGTTGAGGGGTTGAGGGGTTGAACTGACATGTTGTCTCTGTGTGTGTCTGATTTCAGATAACGAATCTAACACAACAGAACACTAACACAATCAATGTCTGCTATACTTATTTTCAACCACGTTTGAATTTTTCAATCTTTCGACTCGGTGTGTAGAAATACTCAGATCGAAATCTCAACTCCATCTCAACTCGATCCCCCGATTCTGCATATAAACGTGGTAAATGTTTCTACTAATTCTGTCAATGCGCGACCGCCACATTGTGTTTCTCTTTCTACTCTAAGTGTGAGCAAAGCAACAACACTACGCATGACTGACCCTCCTGCCAAAGTGTCCCGCCATTTTCACGTGGTGAAACTAGTAATTCAAGGGCTGGAATAATAATACTGGAATTCAGCACTGGAAAACAATGGGAAATAAGAAAATCTATCAATCATATTTAAGATTATTTAACTGACAATTATTCCTCGGGTGGTTTGTGAGAAAAAAAAAAATCATCCCAGTTAGCCGCTGTAATACGAGTATGTACATATATCATCGGTCCATATTGTTCTTATATCTTCTTTTGTATATCGTTTGTAGAGTTGTTTGGTAATTAAGGTTGGTATTGTAACTAAGGTTGCAAAACACGACAAATACTGGATTTGTTCCTTTTTATTAACGACTTAGATACAGCTCTGAAATAATTATTTTTTAAGGTTATAAGCATCGAACGTAATGTTTCCGGTCCGACCCATTGTGGTATCTACGGAAATTTAAAATTTCAACATTATGTATTTCATTTGACCCACCGGAACATTCACACCATGAACAGATTGAATTCGAAAGAGTAAGAAGATGTTCAACTCTTTCAGATATTTCTTATATTTTATGGAAAACGACTGAAACGATTTTAATGAGACTCCTAAAAAAAACGATTTAGGAGGTAATAATGATAGTAGGTTCTTCAGCTTACGGAAATAAAATAAAATTCTGATATATTGCCATTGAAATAATCGCAATTAAGATATGATATTAATTGTAATTGACTACAGAAAATCATTCGTGGACTGTTCAAAAATGTATCATAGAAGTGCTTCTAAAAAGAAATACATTATAATGACGTTTTGCTTGCTTGATTAAATATTTACGTAGAATTCATTCTCCTTGATTTGTCCTTGTTTTAAGTTGCAAAGGCAGCTTTGCAATGTAGTGAAGAAGTATTCTCTATTTATTTTTCTTATGTTTTTTATATTTTGCTTTACAAAAAAAGGGAAATATGATTTTCGGCAGACATAATTCAAATAGACTTGATACTTACTTAACAGCCCACCACATTTTCCAGCTTTTTTGTTAATCCGGCAATTTCGGTGTGAATTCACGAATTTTGGGGTTGTATTCACGAATTGTCCGTCATTTTAGAGTGAATTCACGGAGTTTATACAAATGTTCGTGCAAATGTAAGAATATGCATAAATTAGCTTGTGCGTACCTGGAAGTGAGCGGAAAGTTTGAAAGCTGGTTCAGTTGGCCTAAATACTTCATGAATTGCATCGACTTTTGCACCACTTTTCTAAATTTATAATTTTTATAAATGTTCTCGAATAAACATTAAATATTTACAGAAACGAATTGCAAATGCTGCACTATTAATTTGAGATCAATATGGCCGAAGGAGAATGCTTATCACTACCGCTTCAATGAAGCACACTTTTTTCTCGCTTCGAAATTTATAAAGCGATGAGCATAATTTGATGTTCAGTGAGCGATCCCTTAAATTGCTTCAGTAATATTGAAGCGCTTTAATTAACTGAACCGACACATTGCTTTCTGCTCTTTACTCATTGATTTCTGCTAGTGCCTCCCACTTTTAACATAGACAGTGCCTGTAAAGTAGTACCAAAAGAGAAGACTTGAATCGTGTTGTTGTCGTTTCCAGTTTATTCGTAAAATTTTGATCAGGAGGTGCAGTCGATTGCAAAAGAAAGAGTAGTACAAAATTTAGTGAAGCAAATCAAACAAAAAGAGGTAAAGGTAACTTTTGAGGAAACAAATAAATTATACCTTTTCTGGAGTGTTTTATAATACTTAGTTATTAGTAATTTTGTTGGTGATTATTTTTTCCACTTTATTAGCATTAATAACAAACTCAAAAATCGTGGGAAATATATGGTGCCTATATTTATCGGTACAACGTCCATTTTTAATTATAAAAATCGATTATGGATGTCGTCCCCAAATTATCTTAATGCATTGTCTCAGTGGAATATTGTTATCTATAAGTATTATTTATGTACAACTGTGTATATATGTACATATGTAGAAGTGCGGAACTAGTATAATTCGCTAATAAATTTATATTTTATTTTTTGTCATTAGGTGAAGCTAGATTTTACTTTACCGGAACATCTTCAAAGGTTTTTTTATTTTATTTTTATCGTTTATATTTTTTAGCTTGAAAAAAATGTCGAAAATGCAAACAAATTTGGGGCTCACTTATAAATAATCAATTGGAATCTTTTAAAAATGAAATTCTGATAAGTCTGTTAAAATGGTGCGTATTTTGTTTTAAAAAAAAGTTTGGGCGTGTTTCAAATATAGGAAATTCGGAAAATTTTTTTTTTTTTTGATTAGTCTAAAATGGTCTAAAAAGCATAAAAAAAATTTTTTGAGAGGAAGTTAATAGTATAAAGAAATTTTTTTTGAGAGGAAGTTAATAGTATAAAGAAAATTTTTTTGAGAGGAAGTTAAGGGGTGGGTTTCCATTATGCGCACTGAGCAAAAATTTTTGTTTTATTTTTTGAGAGGAAGTTAAGGGGGGGGGGGGGGGGGGGGGGTTCCATTATGCGCACTGAGCAAAAAAATTTTTTTTATTTTTTTCTGACTTAAAATGGCCAAAAAGACATAAATATAATATTTTTTCTTGAGGAAATAAAAAATTTTGTTTCGCATGTTTTCATTTGTTTATAATTGTTGCCAGTTTAAGTGAAAATCACCTGGCGCTTTAAACAAAGCTACAAAGTTGAATAAGTGTATACCAAAAACTGTCAGGCAGGCGCCTATAAGAAAGTCTGGTGTATTTAAAGTGTGGGGTGGGTGGCTCGCTTCGATCGCTAACAGGCTTTTAACCCTTTTTTCCGCAGGGTTTAGTCGCTCAGCTAAGGGTATGTCAACAACTGTCAGGCAGGCGCCTGGAGCTAATGTTTAATTATATTTACTCTGAGGTATTTAGCAGTATAATATTTTCAGTCAATTAAAAAAAAAAAGAAAATATCAAAAAAGATAAAATTAACTTTAAATTATTTTAACTTTGGGACATATGGCAATATCTATATTTATATATATTTCCCAACATTCACTGCATTCACCACCCCACCCATCCCCCTCTTCAGCAACAGAAATTATTTAGCACAAGCGTTATGCCTTTTCTGTGAAAATTGAAAACTTTAAAAGTAAAAAAAAAAAAAAACGTCCTAACATAATTAATTTGTGTTTAAAAAACATCAATTAGCAATTAAAAATTTGTACATATTAAATGCTAACAATTCGGAGTACATACACGACACAATGACTTACCTTGTTGCTAAAATTAAACAAGTCAAATAATAATGTCAATCCAAAATAGCTGTGAGCTGTCATAACGTGCGACAGTAGTAGAGAGTAGCTCTACTCTGACGTTGAGGTTCCGCTTACGATATGTACGATCAAAAACCGACCACCCGCTTGAGGTCACATTTGGTGTTGCCGCATAAGATCCCATTTACTACGTTTATATGCATACTTGAAGCCAGGTTCAACCCGTCTTGAGATTCATATAAACGCAGATCGAGTTGAAATGGGATCGACTCAACTCGACTCAGCTAACAGAGCTGGATCGAGTTAGAAAAATGCATGTATACCTGGGTTGAGGGGTTGAGGGGTTGAACTGACATGTTGTCTCTGTGTGTGTCTGATTTCAGATAACGAATCTAACACAACAGAACACTAACACAATCAATGTCTGCTATACTTATTTTCAACCACGTTTGAATTTTTCAATCTTTCGACTCGGTGTGTAGAAATACTCAGATCGAAATCTCAACTCCATCTCAACTCGATCCCCCGATTCTGCATATAAACGTGGTAAATGTTTCTACTAATTCTGTCAATGCGCGACCGCCACATTGTGTTTCTCTTTCTACTCTAAGTGTGAGCAAAGCAACAACACTACGCATGACTGACCCTCCTGCCAAAGTGTCCCGCCATTTTCACGTGATGAAACTAGTAATTCAAGGGCTGGAATAATAATACTGGAATTCAGCACTGGAAAACGATGGGAAATAAGAAAATCTATCAATTATATTTAAGATTATTTAACTGACAATTATTGCTCGGGTGGTTTGTGAGAAAAAAAATCATCCCAGTTATATCATCGGTCTATATTGTTCTTATATCTTTTTTTGTATATCGTTTGTAGAGTTGTTTGGTAATTAAGGTTGGTATTGTAACTAAGGTTGCAAAACACGACAAATACTGGATTTGTTCCTTTTTATTAACGACTTAGATACAGCTCTGAAATAATTATTTTTTAAGGTTATAAGCATCGAACGTAATGTTTCCGGTCCGACCCATTGTGGTATCTACGGAAATTTAAAATTTCAACATTATGTATTTCATTTGACCCACCGGAACATTCACACCATGAACAGATTGAATTCGAAAGAGTAAGAAGATGTTCAACTCTTTCAGATATTTCTTATATTTTATGGAAAACGACTGAAACGATTTTAATGAGACTCCTAAAAAAAACGATTTAGGAGGTAATAATGATAGTAGGTTCTTCAGCTTACGGAAATAAAATAAAATTCTGATATATTGCCATTGAAATAATCGCAATTAAGATATGATATTAATTGTAATTGACTACAGAAAATCATTCGTGGACTGTTCAAAAATGTATCATAGAAGTGCTTCTAAAAAGAAATACATTATAATGACGTTTTGGTTGCTTGATTAAATATTTACGTAGAATTCATTCTCCTTGATTTGTCCTTGTTTTAAGTTGCAAAGGCAGCTTTGCAATGTACTGAAGAAGTATTCTCTATTTATTTTTCTTATGTTTTTATATTTTGCTTTACAAAAAAAGGGAAATATGATTTTCGGCAGACATAATTCAAATAGACTTGATACTTACTTAACAGCCCACCACATTTTCCAGCTTTTTTGTTAATCCGGCAATTTCGGTGTGAATTCACGAATTTTGGGGTTGTATTCACGAATTGTCCGTCATTTTAGAGTGAATTCACGGAGTTTATACAAATGTTCGTGCAAATGTAAGAATATGCATAAATTAGCTTGTGCGTACCTGGAAGTGAGCGGAAAGTTTGAAAGCTGGTTCAGTTGGCCTAAATACTTCATGAATTGCATCGACTTTTGCACCACTTTTCTAAATTTATAATTTTTATAAATGTTCTCGAATAAACATTAAATATTTACAGAAACGAATTGCAAATGCTGCACTATTAATTTGAGATCAATATGGCCGAAGGAGAATGCTTATCACTACCGCTTCAATGAAGCACACTTTTTTCTCGCTTCGAAATTTATAAAGCGATGAGCATAATTTGATGTTCAGTGAGCGATCCCTTAAATTGCTTCAGTAATATTGAAGCGCTTTAATTAACTGAACCGACACATTGCTTTCTGCTCTTTACTCATTGATTTCTGCTAGTGCCTTCCCACTTTTAACATAGACAGTGCCTGTAAAGTAGTACCAAAAGAGAAGACTTGAATCGTGTTGTTGTCGTTTCCAGTTTATTCGTAAAATTTTGCTCAGGAGGTGCAGTCGATTGCAAAAGAAAGAGTAGTACAAAATTTAGTGAAGCAAATCAAACAAAAAGAGGTAAAGGTAACTTTTGAGGAAACAAATAAATTATACCTTTTCTGGAGTGTTTTATAATACTTAGTTATTAGTAATTTTGTTGGTGATTATTTTTTCCACTTTATTAGCATTAATACCAAACTCAAAAATCGTGGGAAATATATGGTGCCTATATTTATCGGTACAACGTCCATTTTTAATTATAAAAATCGATTATGGATGTCGTCCCCAAATTATCTTAATGCATTGTCTCAGTGGAATATTGTTATCTATAAGTATTATTTATGTACAACTGTGTATATATGTACATATGTAGAAGTGCGGAACTAGTATAATTCGGTAATAAATTTATATTTTATTTTTTGTCATTAGGTGAAGCTAGATTTTACTTTAGCGGAACATCTTCAAAGGTTTTTTTATTTTATTTTTATCGTTTATATTTTTTAGCTTGAAAAAAATGTCGAAAATGCAAACAAATTTGGGGCTCACTTATAAATAATCAATTGGAATCTTTTAAAAATGAAATTCTGATAAGTCTGTTAAAATGGTGCGTATTTTGTTTTAAAAAAAAGTTTGGGCGTGTTTCAAATATAGGAAATTCGGAAAATTTTTTTTTTTTTTGATTAGTCTAAAATGGTCTAAAAAGCATAAAAAAAATTTTTTGAGAGGAAGTTAATAGTATAAAGAAAATTTTTTTGAGAGGAAGTTAAGGGGTGGGTTTCCATTATGCGCACTGAGCAAAAATTTTTGTTTTATTTTTTGAGAGGAAGTTAAAGGGGGGGCGGGTTTCCATTATGCGCACTGAGCAAAAAAATTTTTTTTATTTTTTTCTGACTTAAAATGGCCAAAAAGACATAAATATAATATTTTTTCTTGAGGAAATAAAAAATTTTGTTTCGCATGTTTTCATTTGTTTATAATTGTTGCCAGTTTAAGTGAAAATCACCTGGCGCTTTAAACAAAGTTACAAAGTTGAATAAGTGTATACCAAAAACTGTCAGGCAGGCGCCTATAAGAAAGTCTGGTGTATTTAAAGTGTGGGGTGGGTGGCTCGCTTCGATCGCTAACAGGCTTTTAACCCTTTTTTCCGCAGGGTTTAGTCGCTCAGCTAAGGGTATGTCAACAACTGTCAGGCAGGCGCCTGGAGCTAATGTTTAATTATATTTACTCTGAGGTATTTAGCAGTATAATATTTTCAGTCAATTAAAAAAAAAAAGAAAATATCAAAAAAGATAAAATTAACTTTAAATTATTTTAACTTTGGGACATATGGCAATATCTATATTTATATATATTTCCCAACATTCACTGCATTCACCACCCCACCCATCCCCCTCTTCAGCAACAGAAATTATTTAGCACAAGCGTTATGCCTTTTCTGTGAAAATTGAAAACTTTAAAAGTAAAAAAAAAAAAAAACGTCCTAACATAATTAATTTGTGTTTAAAAAACATCAATTAGCAATTAAAAATTTGTACATATTAAATGCTAACAATTCGGAGTACATACACGACACAATGACTTACCTTGTTGCTAAAATTAAACAAGTCAAATAATAATGTCAATCCAAAATAGCTGTGAGCTGTCATAACGTGCGACAGTAGTAGAGAGTAGCTCTACTCTGACGTTGAGGTTCCGCTTACGATATGTACGATCAAAAACCGACCACCCGCTTGAGGTCACATTTGGTGTTGCCGCATAAGATCCCATTTACTACGTTTATATGCATACTTGAAGCCAGGTTCAACCCGTCTTGAGATTCATATAAACGCAGATCGAGTTGAAATGGGATCGACTCAACTCGACTCAGCTAACAGAGCTGGATCGAGTTAGAAAAATGCATGTATACCTGGGTTGAGGGGTTGAGGGGTTGAACTGACATGTTGTCTCTGTGTGTGTCTGATTTCAGATAACGAATCTAACACAACAGAACACTAACACAATCAATGTCTGCTATACTTATTTTCAACCACGTTTGAATTTTTCAATCTTTCGACTCGGTGTGTAGAAATACTCAGATCGAAATCTCAACTCCATCTCAACTCGATCCCCCGATTCTGCATATAAACGTGGTAAATGTTTCTACTAATTCTGTCAATGCGCGACCGCCACATTGTGTTTCTCTTTCTACTCTAAGTGTGAGCAAAGCAACAACACTACGCATGACTGACCCTCCTGCCAAAGTGTCCCGCCATTTTCACGTGATGAAACTAGTAATTCAAGGGCTGGAATAATAATACTGGAATTCAGCACTGGAAAACGATGGGAAATAAGAAAATCTATCAATTATATTTAAGATTATTTAACTGACAATTATTGCTCGGGTGGTTTGTGAGAAAAAAAATCATCCCAGTTATATCATCGGTCTATATTGTTCTTATATCTTTTTTTGTATATCGTTTGTAGAGTTGTTTGGTAATTAAGGTTGGTATTGTAACTAAGGTTGCAAAACACGACAAATACTGGATTTGTTCCTTTTTATTAACGACTTAGATACAGCTCTGAAATAATTATTTTTTAAGGTTATAAGCATCGAACGTAATGTTTCCGGTCCGACCCATTGTGGTATCTACGGAAATTTAAAATTTCAACATTATGTATTTCATTTGACCCACCGGAACATTCACACCATGAACAGATTGAATTCGAAAGAGTAAGAAGATGTTCAACTCTTTCAGATATTTCTTATATTTTATGGAAAACGACTGAAACGATTTTAATGAGACTCCTAAAAAAAACGATTTAGGAGGTAATAATGATAGTAGGTTCTTCAGCTTACGGAAATAAAATAAAATTCTGATATATTGCCATTGAAATAATCGCAATTAAGATATGATATTAATTGTAATTGACTACAGAAAATCATTCGTGGACTGTTCAAAAATGTATCATAGAAGTGCTTCTAAAAAGAAATACATTATAATGACGTTTTGGTTGCTTGATTAAATATTTACGTAGAATTCATTCTCCTTGATTTGTCCTTGTTTTAAGTTGCAAAGGCAGCTTTGCAATGTACTGAAGAAGTATTCTCTATTTATTTTTCTTATGTTTTTATATTTTGCTTTACAAAAAAAGGGAAATATGATTTTCGGCAGACATAATTCAAATAGACTTGATACTTACTTAACAGCCCACCACATTTTCCAGCTTTTTTGTTAATCCGGCAATTTCGGTGTGAATTCACGAATTTTGGGGTTGTATTCACGAATTGTCCGTCATTTTAGAGTGAATTCACGGAGTTTATACAAATGTTCGTGCAAATGTAAGAATATGCATAAATTAGCTTGTGCGTACCTGGAAGTGAGCGGAAAGTTTGAAAGCTGGTTCAGTTGGCCTAAATACTTCATGAATTGCATCGACTTTTGCACCACTTTTCTAAATTTATAATTTTTATAAATGTTCTCGAATAAACATTAAATATTTACAGAAACGAATTGCAAATGCTGCACTATTAATTTGAGATCAATATGGCCGAAGGAGAATGCTTATCACTACCGCTTCAATGAAGCACACTTTTTTCTCGCTTCGAAATTTATAAAGCGATGAGCATAATTTGATGTTCAGTGAGCGATCCCTTAAATTGCTTCAGTAATATTGAAGCGCTTTAATTAACTGAACCGACACATTGCTTTCTGCTCTTTACTCATTGATTTCTGCTAGTGCCTTCCCACTTTTAACATAGACAGTGCCTGTAAAGTAGTACCAAAAGAGAAGACTTGAATCGTGTTGTTGTCGTTTCCAGTTTATTCGTAAAATTTTGCTCAGGAGGTGCAGTCGATTGCAAAAGAAAGAGTAGTACAAAATTTAGTGAAGCAAATCAAACAAAAAGAGGTAAAGGTAACTTTTGAGGAAACAAATAAATTATACCTTTTCTGGAGTGTTTTATAATACTTAGTTATTAGTAATTTTGTTGGTGATTATTTTTTCCACTTTATTAGCATTAATACCAAACTCAAAAATCGTGGGAAATATATGGTGCCTATATTTATCGGTACAACGTCCATTTTTAATTATAAAAATCGATTATGGATGTCGTCCCCAAATTATCTTAATGCATTGTCTCAGTGGAATATTGTTATCTATAAGTATTATTTATGTACAACTGTGTATATATGTACATATGTAGAAGTGCGGAACTAGTATAATTCGGTAATAAATTTATATTTTATTTTTTGTCATTAGGTGAAGCTAGATTTTACTTTAGCGGAACATCTTCAAAGGTTTTTTTATTTTATTTTTATCGTTTATATTTTTTAGCTTGAAAAAAATGTCGAAAATGCAAACAAATTTGGGGCTCACTTATAAATAATCAATTGGAATCTTTTAAAAATGAAATTCTGATAAGTCTGTTAAAATGGTGCGTATTTTGTTTTAAAAAAAAGTTTGGGCGTGTTTCAAATATAGGAAATTCGGAAAATTTTTTTTTTTTTTGATTAGTCTAAAATGGTCTAAAAAGCATAAAAAAAATTTTTTGAGAGGAAGTTAATAGTATAAAGAAAATTTTTTTGAGAGGAAGTTAAGGGGTGGGTTTCCATTATGCGCACTGAGCAAAAATTTTTGTTTTATTTTTTGAGAGGAAGTTAAAGGGGGGGCGGGTTTCCATTATGCGCACTGAGCAAAAAAAATTTTTTTATTTTTTTCTGACTTAAAATGGCCAAAAAGACATAAATATAATATTTTTTCTTGAGGAAATAAAAAATTTTGTTTCGCATGTTTTCATTTGTTTATAATTGTTGCCAGTTTAAGTGAAAATCACCTGGCGCTTTAAACAAAGTTACAAAGTTGAATAAGTGTATACCAAAAACTGTCAGGCAGGCGCCTATAAGAAAGTCTGGTGTATTTAAAGTGTGGGGTGGGTGGCTCGCTTCGATCGCTAACAGGCTTTTAACCCTTTTTTCCGCAGGGTTTAGCCGCTCAGGCGACTTCGTCGCTCAGCTAAGGGTATGTCAACAACTGTCAGGCAGGCGCCTGGAGCTAATGTTTAATTATATTTACTCTGAGGTATTTAGCAGTATAATATTTTCAGTCAATTGAAAAAAAAGAAAATATCAAAAAAGATAAAATTAACTTTAAATTATTTTAACTTTGGGACATATGGCAATATCTATATTTATATATATTTCCCAACATTCACTGCATTCACCACCCCACCCATCCCCCTCTTCAGCAACAGAAATTATTTAGCACAAGCGTTATGCCTTTTCTGTGAAAATTGAAAACTTTAAAAGTAAAAAAAAAAAAAAACGTCCTAACATAATTAATTTGTGTTTAAAAAACATCAATTAGCAATTAAAAATTTGTACATATTAAATGCTAACAATTCGGAGTACATACACGACACAATGACTTACCTTGTTGCTAAAATTAAACAAGTCAAATAATAATGTCAATCCAAAATAGCTGTGAGCTGTCATAACGTGCGACAGTAGTAGAGAGTAGCTCTACTCTGACGTTGAGGTTCCGCTTACGATATGTACGATCAAAAACCGACCACCCGCTTGAGGTCACATTTGGTGTTGCCGCATAAGATCCCATTTACTACGTTTATATGCATACTTGAAGCCAGGTTCAACCCGGCTTGAGATTCATATAAACGCAGATCGAGTTGAAATGGGATCGACTCAACTCGACTCAGCTAACAGAGCTGGATCGAGTTAGAAAAATGCATGTATACCTGGGTTGAGGGGTTGAGGGGTTGAACTGACATGTTGTCTCTGTGTGTGTCTGATTTCAGATAACGAATCTAACACAACAGAACACTAACACAATCAATGTCTGCTATACTTATTTTCAACCACGTTTGAATTTTTCAATCCTCCTGCCAAAGTGTCCCGCCATTTTCACGTGATGAAACTAGTAATTCAAGGGCTGGAATAATAATACTGGAATTCAGCACTGGAAAACGATGGGAAATAAGAAAATCTATCAATTATATTTAAGATTATTTAACTGACAATTATTGCTCGGGTGGTTTGTGAGAAAAAAATCATCCCAGTTATATCATCGGTCCATATTGTTCTTATATCTTTTTTTGTATATCGTTTGTAGAGTTGTTTGGTAATTAAGGTTGGTATTGTAACTAAGGTTGCAAAACACGACAAATACTGGATTTGTTCCTTTTTATTAACGACTTAGATACAGCTCTGAAATAATTATTTTTTAAGGTTATAAGCATCGAACGTAATGTTTCCGGTCCGACCCATTGTGGTATCTACGGAAATTTAAAATTTCAACATTATGTATTTCATTTGACCCACCGGAACATTCACACCATGAACAGATTGAATTCGAAAGAGTAAGAAGATGTTCAACTCTTTCAGATATTTCTTATATTTTATGGAAAACGACTGAAACGATTTTAATGAGACTCCTAAAAAAAACGATTTAGGAGGTAATAATGATAGTAGGTTCTTCAGCTTACGGAAATAAAATAAAATTCTGATATATTGCCATTGAAATAATCGCAATTAAGATATGATATTAATTGTAATTGACTATAGAAAATCATTCGTGGACTGTTCAAAAATGTATCATGGAAGTGCTTCTAAAAAGAAATACATTATAATGACGTTTTGCTTGCTTGATTAAATATTTACGTAGAATTCATTCTCCTTGATTTGTCCTTGTTTTAAGTTGCAAAGGCAGCTTTGCAATGTAGTGAAGAAGTATTCTCTATTTATTTTTCTTATGTTTTTATATTTTGCTTTACAAAAAAAGGGAAATATGATTTTCGGCAGACATAATTCAAATAGACTTGATACTTACTTAACAGCCCACCACATTTTCCAGCTTTTTTGTGAATCCGGCAATTTCGGTGTGAATTCACGAATTTTGGGGTTGTATTCACGAATTGTCCGTCATTTTAGAGTGAATTCACGGAGTTTATACAAATGTTCGTGCAAATGTAAGAATATGCATAAATTAGCTTGTGCGTACCTGGAAGTGAGCGGAAAGTTTGAAAGCTGGTTCAGTTGGCCTAAATACTTCATGAATTGCATCGACTTTTGCACCACTTTTCTAAATTTATAATTTTTATAAATGTTCTCGAATAAACATTAAATATTTACAGAAACGAATTGCAAATGCTGCACTATTAATTTGAGATCAATATGGCCGAAGGAGAATGCTTATCACTACCGCTTCAATGAAGCACACTTTTTTCTCGCTTCGAAATTTATAAAGCGATGAGCATAATTTGATGTTCAGTGAGCGATCCCTTAAATTGCTTCAGTAATATTGAAGCGCTTTAATTAACTGAACCGACACATTGCTTTCTGCTCTTTACTCATTGATTTCTGCTAGTGCCTTCCCACTTTTAACATAGACAGTGCCTGTAAAGTAGTACCAAAAGAGAAGACTTGAATCGTGTTGTTGTCGTTTCCAGTTTATTCGTAAAATTTTGCTCAGGAGGTGCAGTCGATTGCAAAAGAAAGAGTAGTACAAAATTTAGTGAAGCAAATCAAACAAAAAGAGGTAAAGGTAACTTTTGAGGAAACAAATAAATTATACCTTTTCTGGAGTGTTTTATAATACTTAGTTATTAGTAATTTTGTTGGTGATTATTTTTTCCACTTTATTAGCATTAATAACAAATTCAAAAATCGTGGGAAATATATGGTGCCTATATTTATCGGTACAACGCCCATTTTTAATTATAAAAATCGATCATGGATGTCGTCCCCAAATTATCTTAATGCATTGTCTCAGTGGAATATTGTTATCTATAAGTATTATTTATGTACAACTGTGTATACATGTACATATGTAGAAGTGCGGAACTAGTGTAATTCGCTAAGAAATATATGGTGCCTATATTTATCGGTACAACGCCCATTTTTAATTATAAAAATCGATTATGGATGTCGTCTCCAAATTATCTTAATGCATTGTCTCAGTGGAATATTGTTATCTATAAGTATTATTTATGTACAACTGTGTATACATGTACATATGTAGAAGTGCGGAACTAGTGTAATTCGCTAAGAAATTTATATTTTATTTTTTGTGATTAGGTGAAGCTAGATTTTACTTTACCGGAACATCTTCAAAGGTTTTTTATTTTATTTTTATCGTTTATATTTTTTAGCTTGAAAAAAATGTCGAAAATGCAAACAAATTTGGGGCTCACTTATAAATAATCAATTGGAATCTTTTAAAAATGAAATTCTGATAAGTTAAGTCTGTTAAAATGGTGCGTATTTTGTTTTAAAAAAAAGTTTGGGCGTGTTTCAAATATAGGAAATTCGGAAATTTTTTTTTTTTTTTTTTGATTAGTCTAAAATGGTCTAAAAGGCATAAAAAAAAAATTTTGAGAGGAAGTTAATAGTATAAAGAAAATTTTTTAGAGAGGAAGTTAAGGGGTGGGTTTCCATTATGCGCACTGGGTTTCATTTCTGCTCTTTAGTCATTGATTTCTGCTAGTGCCTCCCACTTTTAACGTAGAAAGTGCCTGTAAAGTAGTACCAAAAGAGAAGACTTGAATCGTGGTGTTGTCGTTTTCAGTTTATTCTTAAAATTTTGCTCAGGAGGTGCAGTCGATTGCAAAAGAAAGAGTAGTGCAAAATTTAGTGAAGCAAAGCAAACAAAAAGAATTAAAGGTAACTTTTGAGGAAACAAATAAATTATACCTTTTCTGGAGTGTTTTATAATACTTAGTTATTAGTAATTTTGTTGGTGATTATTTTTTCCACTTTATTAGCATTAATAACAAATTCAAAAATCGTGGGAAATATATGGTGCCTATATTTATCGGTACAACGCCCATTTTTAATTATAAAAATCGATTATGGATGTCGTCCCCAAATTATCTTAATGCATTGTCTCAGTGGAATATTGTTATCTATAAGTATTATTTATGTACAACTGTGTATACATGTACATATGTAGAAGTGCGGAACTAGTATAATTCGCTAAGAAATTTATATTTTATTTTTTGTGATTAGGTGAAGCTAGATTTTACTTTACCGGAACATCTTCAAAGGTTTTTTATTTTATTTTTATCGTTTATATTTTTTAGCTTGAAAAAAATGTCGAAAATGCAAACAAATTTGGGGCTCACTTATAAATAATCAATTGGAATCTTTTAAAAATGAAATTCTGATAAGTTAAGTCTGTTAAAATGGTGCGTATTTTGTTTTAAAAAAAGTTTGGGGCGGGTTTCCAATATAGGAAATTCGCTAATTTTTTTTTTTTTTTTTTGATTAGTCTAAAATGGTCTAAACAGCGTAAAAAAAAATTTTGAGACTAAGATAATAGTATAAAGAAAATTTTTTTGGGCGGAAGTTAAGGGGTTTCCATTATGCGCACTGAGCAAAAATTTTTGTTTTATTTTTTTGAGAGGAAGTTAAGGGGTGGGTTTCCATTATGCGCACTGAGCAAAAATTTTTGTTTTATTTTTTTGAGAGGAAGTTAAGGGGCGGGTTTCCATTATCCGCACTGAGCATAAAAAAAATTTTTATTTTTTTCTCTCTTAAAATGGCCGAAAAACATAAATATAATATTTTTTTCTTGAGGAAATAAAAAATTTTGTTTCGCATGTTTTCATTTGTTTATAATTGTTGCCAGTTTAAGTGAAAATCACCTGGCGCTTTAAACAAAGCTACAAAGTTGAATAAGTGTATACCAAAAACTGTCAGGCAGGCGCCTATAAGAAAGTCTGGTGTATTTAAAGTGTGGGCTGGGTGGCTCGCTTCGATCGCTAACAGGCTTTTAACCCTTTTTTCCGCAGGGTTTAGCCGCTCACGCGACTTCGTCGCTCAGCTAAGGGTATGTCAACAACTGTCAGGAAGGCGCCTGGAGCTAATGTTTAATTATATTTACTCTGAGGTATTTAGCAGTATAATATTTTCAGTCAATTGAAAAAAAAAAAGAAAATATCAAAAAAGATAAAATTAACTTTAAATTATTTTAACTTTGGGACATATGGCAATATCTATATTTATATATATTTCCCAACATTCACTGCATTCACCACCCCACCCATCCCCCTCTTCAGCACTATTAATTTGAGATCAATATGGCCGAAGGAGAATGCTTATCACTACCGCTTCAATGAAGCACACTTTTTTCTCGCTTCGAAATTTATAAAGCGATGAGCATAATTTGATGTTCAGTGAGCGATCCCTTAAATTGCTTCAGTAATATTGAAGCGCTTTAATTAACTGAACCGACACATTGCTTTCTGCTCTTTACTCATTGATTTCTGCTAGTGCCTTCCCACTTTTAACATAGACAGTGCCTGTAAAGTAGTACCAAAAGAGAAGACTTGAATCGTGTTGTTGTCGTTTCCAGTTTATTCGTAAAATTTTGCTCAGGAGGTGCAGTCGATTGCAAAAGAAAGAGTAGTACAAAATTTAGTGAAGCAAATCAAACAAAAAGAGGTAAAGGTAACTTTTGAGGAAACAAATAAATTATACCTTTTCTGGAGTGTTTTATAATACTTAGTTATTAGTAATTTTGTTGGTGATTATTTTTTCCACTTTATTAGCATTAATACCAAACTCAAAAATCGTGGGAAATATATGGTGCCTATATTTATCGGTACAACGTCCATTTTTAATTATAAAAATCGATTATGGATGTCGTCCCCAAATTATCTTAATGCATTGTCTCAGTGGAATATTGTTATCTATAAGTATTATTTATGTACAACTGTGTATATATGTACATATGTAGAAGTGCGGAACTAGTATAATTCGGTAATAAATTTATATTTTATTTTTTGTCATTAGGTGAAGCTAGATTTTACTTTAGCGGAACATCTTCAAAGGTTTTTTTATTTTATTTTTATCGTTTATATTTTTTAGCTTGAAAAAAATGTCGAAAATGCAAACAAATTTGGGGCTCACTTATAAATAATCAATTGGAATCTTTTAAAAATGAAATTCTGATAAGTCTGTTAAAATGGTGCGTATTTTGTTTTAAAAAAAAGTTTGGGCGTGTTTCAAATATAGGAAATTCGGAAAATTTTTTTTTTTTTTGATTAGTCTAAAATGGTCTAAAAAGCATAAAAAAAATTTTTTGAGAGGAAGTTAATAGTATAAAGAAAATTTTTTTGAGAGGAAGTTAAGGGGTGGGTTTCCATTATGCGCACTGAGCAAAAATTTTTGTTTTATTTTTTGAGAGGAAGTTAAAGGGGGGGCGGGTTTCCATTATGCGCACTGAGCAAAAAAAATTTTTTTATTTTTTTCTGACTTAAAATGGCCAAAAAGACATAAATATAATATTTTTTCTTGAGGAAATAAAAAATTTTGTTTCGCATGTTTTCATTTGTTTATAATTGTTGCCAGTTTAAGTGAAAATCACCTGGCGCTTTAAACAAAGTTACAAAGTTGAATAAGTGTATACCAAAAACTGTCAGGCAGGCGCCTATAAGAAAGTCTGGTGTATTTAAAGTGTGGGGTGGGTGGCTCGCTTCGATCGCTAACAGGCTTTTAACCCTTTTTTCCGCAGGGTTTAGCCGCTCAGGCGACTTCGTCGCTCAGCTAAGGGTATGTCAACAACTGTCAGGCAGGCGCCTGGAGCTAATGTTTAATTATATTTACTCTGAGGTATTTAGCAGTATAATATTTTCAGTCAATTGAAAAAAAAGAAAATATCAAAAAAGATAAAATTAACTTTAAATTATTTTAACTTTGGGACATATGGCAATATCTATATTTATATATATTTCCCAACATTCACTGCATTCACCACCCCACCCATCCCCCTCTTCAGCAACAGAAATTATTTAGCACAAGCGTTATGCCTTTTCTGTGAAAATTGAAAACTTTAAAAGTAAAAAAAAAAAAAAACGTCCTAACATAATTAATTTGTGTTTAAAAAACATCAATTAGCAATTAAAAATTTGTACATATTAAATGCTAACAATTCGGAGTACATACACGACACAATGACTTACCTTGTTGCTAAAATTAAACAAGTCAAATAATAATGTCAATCCAAAATAGCTGTGAGCTGTCATAACGTGCGACAGTAGTAGAGAGTAGCTCTACTCTGACGTTGAGGTTCCGCTTACGATATGTACGATCAAAAACCGACCACCCGCTTGAGGTCACATTTGGTGTTGCCGCATAAGATCCCATTTACTACGTTTATATGCATACTTGAAGCCAGGTTCAACCCGGCTTGAGATTCATATAAACGCAGATCGAGTTGAAATGGGATCGACTCAACTCGACTCAGCTAACAGAGCTGGATCGAGTTAGAAAAATGCATGTATACCTGGGTTGAGGGGTTGAGGGGTTGAACTGACATGTTGTCTCTGTGTGTGTCTGATTTCAGATAACGAATCTAACACAACAGAACACTAACACAATCAATGTCTGCTATACTTATTTTCAACCACGTTTGAATTTTTCAATCCTCCTGCCAAAGTGTCCCGCCATTTTCACGTGATGAAACTAGTAATTCAAGGGCTGGAATAATAATACTGGAATTCAGCACTGGAAAACGATGGGAAATAAGAAAATCTATCAATTATATTTAAGATTATTTAACTGACAATTATTGCTCGGGTGGTTTGTGAGAAAAAAATCATCCCAGTTATATCATCGGTCCATATTGTTCTTATATCTTTTTTTGTATATCGTTTGTAGAGTTGTTTGGTAATTAAGGTTGGTATTGTAACTAAGGTTGCAAAACACGACAAATACTGGATTTGTTCCTTTTTATTAACGACTTAGATACAGCTCTGAAATAATTATTTTTTAAGGTTATAAGCATCGAACGTAATGTTTCCGGTCCGACCCATTGTGGTATCTACGGAAATTTAAAATTTCAACATTATGTATTTCATTTGACCCACCGGAACATTCACACCATGAACAGATTGAATTCGAAAGAGTAAGAAGATGTTCAACTCTTTCAGATATTTCTTATATTTTATGGAAAACGACTGAAACGATTTTAATGAGACTCCTAAAAAAAACGATTTAGGAGGTAATAATGATAGTAGGTTCTTCAGCTTACGGAAATAAAATAAAATTCTGATATATTGCCATTGAAATAATCGCAATTAAGATATGATATTAATTGTAATTGACTATAGAAAATCATTCGTGGACTGTTCAAAAATGTATCATGGAAGTGCTTCTAAAAAGAAATACATTATAATGACGTTTTGCTTGCTTGATTAAATATTTACGTAGAATTCATTCTCCTTGATTTGTCCTTGTTTTAAGTTGCAAAGGCAGCTTTGCAATGTAGTGAAGAAGTATTCTCTATTTATTTTTCTTATGTTTTTATATTTTGCTTTACAAAAAAAGGGAAATATGATTTTCGGCAGACATAATTCAAATAGACTTGATACTTACTTAACAGCCCACCACATTTTCCAGCTTTTTTGTGAATCCGGCAATTTCGGTGTGAATTCACGAATTTTGGGGTTGTATTCACGAATTGTCCGTCATTTTAGAGTGAATTCACGGAGTTTATACAAATGTTCGTGCAAATGTAAGAATATGCATAAATTAGCTTGTGCGTACCTGGAAGTGAGCGGAAAGTTTGAAAGCTGGTTCAGTTGGCCTAAATACTTCATGAATTGCATCGACTTTTGCACCACTTTTCTAAATTTATAATTTTTATAAATGTTCTCGAATAAACATTAAATATTTACAGAAACGAATTGCAAATGCTGCACTATTAATTTGAGATCAATATGGCCGAAGGAGAATGCTTATCACTACCGCTTCAATGAAGCACACTTTTTTCTCGCTTCGAAATTTATAAAGCGATGAGCATAATTTGATGTTCAGTGAGCGATCCCTTAAATTGCTTCAGTAATATTGAAGCGCTTTAATTAACTGAACCGACACATTGCTTTCTGCTCTTTACTCATTGATTTCTGCTAGTGCCTTCCCACTTTTAACATAGACAGTGCCTGTAAAGTAGTACCAAAAGAGAAGACTTGAATCGTGTTGTTGTCGTTTCCAGTTTATTCGTAAAATTTTGCTCAGGAGGTGCAGTCGATTGCAAAAGAAAGAGTAGTACAAAATTTAGTGAAGCAAATCAAACAAAAAGAGGTAAAGGTAACTTTTGAGGAAACAAATAAATTATACCTTTTCTGGAGTGTTTTATAATACTTAGTTATTAGTAATTTTGTTGGTGATTATTTTTTCCACTTTATTAGCATTAATAACAAATTCAAAAATCGTGGGAAATATATGGTGCCTATATTTATCGGTACAACGCCCATTTTTAATTATAAAAATCGATTATGGATGTCGTCCCCAAATTATCTTAATGCATTGTCTCAGTGGAATATTGTTATCTATAAGTATTATTTATGTACAACTGTGTATACATGTACATATGTAGAAGTGCGGAACTAGTGTAATTCGCTAAGAAATATATGGTGCCTATATTTATCGGTACAACGCCCATTTTTAATTATAAAAATCGATTATGGATGTCGTCTCCAAATTATCTTAATGCATTGTCTCAGTGGAATATTGTTATCTATAAGTATTATTTATGTACAACTGTGTATACATGTACATATGTAGAAGTGCGGAACTAGTGTAATTCGCTAAGAAATTTATATTTTATTTTTTGTGATTAGGTGAAGCTAGATTTTACTTTACCGGAACATCTTCAAAGGTTTTTTATTTTATTTTTATCGTTTATATTTTTTAGCTTGAAAAAAATGTCGAAAATGCAAACAAATTTGGGGCTCACTTATAAATAATCAATTGGAATCTTTTAAAAATGAAATTCTGATAAGTTAAGTCTGTTAAAATGGTGCGTATTTTGTTTTAAAAAAAAGTTTGGGCGTGTTTCAAATATAGGAAATTCGGAAATTTTTTTTTTTTTTTTTTGATTAGTCTAAAATGGTCTAAAAGGCATAAAAAAAAAATTTTGAGAGGAAGTTAATAGTATAAAGAAAATTTTTTAGAGAGGAAGTTAAGGGGTGGGTTTCCATTATGCGCACTGGGTTTCATTTCTGCTCTTTAGTCATTGATTTCTGCTAGTGCCTCCCACTTTTAACGTAGAAAGTGCCTGTAAAGTAGTACCAAAAGAGAAGACTTGAATCGTGGTGTTGTCGTTTTCAGTTTATTCTTAAAATTTTGCTCAGGAGGTGCAGTCGATTGCAAAAGAAAGAGTAGTGCAAAATTTAGTGAAGCAAAGCAAACAAAAAGAATTAAAGGTAACTTTTGAGGAAACAAATAAATTATACCTTTTCTGGAGTGTTTTATAATACTTAGTTATTAGTAATTTTGTTGGTGATTATTTTTTCCACTTTATTAGCATTAATAACAAATTCAAAAATCGTGGGAAATATATGGTGCCTATATTTATCGGTACAACGCCCATTTTTAATTATAAAAATCGATTATGGATGTCGTCCCCAAATTATCTTAATGCATTGTCTCAGTGGAATATTGTTATCTATAAGTATTATTTATGTACAACTGTGTATACATGTACATATGTAGAAGTGCGGAACTAGTATAATTCGCTAAGAAATTTATATTTTATTTTTTGTGATTAGGTGAAGCTAGATTTTACTTTACCGGAACATCTTCAAAGGTTTTTTATTTTATTTTTATCGTTTATATTTTTTAGCTTGAAAAAAATGTCGAAAATGCAAACAAATTTGGGGCTCACTTATAAATAATCAATTGGAATCTTTTAAAAATGAAATTCTGATAAGTTAAGTCTGTTAAAATGGTGCGTATTTTGTTTTAAAAAAAGTTTGGGGCGGGTTTCCAATATAGGAAATTCGCTAATTTTTTTTTTTTTTTTTGATTAGTCTAAAATGGTCTAAACAGCGTAAAAAAAAATTTTGAGACTAAGATAATAGTATAAAGAAAATTTTTTTGGGCGGAAGTTAAGGGGTTTCCATTATGCGCACTGAGCAAAAATTTTTGTTTTATTTTTTTGAGAGGAAGTTAAGGGGTGGGTTTCCATTATGCGCACTGAGCAAAAATTTTTGTTTTATTTTTTTGAGAGGAAGTTAAGGGGCGGGTTTCCATTATCCGCACTGAGCATAAAAAAAATTTTTATTTTTTTCTCTCTTAAAATGGCCGAAAAACATAAATATAATATTTTTTTCTTGAGGAAATAAAAAATTTTGTTTCGCATGTTTTCATTTGTTTATAATTGTTGCCAGTTTAAGTGAAAATCACCTGGCGCTTTAAACAAAGCTACAAAGTTGAATAAGTGTATACCAAAAACTGTCAGGCAGGCGCCTATAAGAAAGTCTGGTGTATTTAAAGTGTGGGCTGGGTGGCTCGCTTCGATCGCTAACAGGCTTTTAACCCTTTTTTCCGCAGGGTTTAGCCGCTCACGCGACTTCGTCGCTCAGCTAAGGGTATGTCAACAACTGTCAGGAAGGCGCCTGGAGCTAATGTTTAATTATATTTACTCTGAGGTATTTAGCAGTATAATATTTTCAGTCAATTGAAAAAAAAAAAGAAAATATCAAAAAAGATAAAATTAACTTTAAATTATTTTAACTTTGGGACATATGGCAATATCTATATTTATATATATTTCCCAACATTCACTGCATTCACCACCCCACCCATCCCCCTCTTCAGCACTATTAATTTGAGATCAATATGGCCGAAGGAGAATGCTTATCACTACCGCTTCAATGAAGCACACTTTTTTCTCGCTTCGAAATTTATAAAGCGATGAGCATAATTTGATGTTCAGTGAGCGATCCCTTAAATTGCTTCAGTAATATTGAAGCGCTTTAATTAACTGAACCGACACATTGCTTTCTGCTCTTTACTCATTGATTTCTGCTAGTGCCTTCCCACTTTTAACATAGACAGTGCCTGTAAAGTAGTACCAAAAGAGAAGACTTGAATCGTGTTGTTGTCGTTTCCAGTTTATTCGTAAAATTTTGCTCAGGAGGTGCAGTCGATTGCAAAAGAAAGAGTAGTACAAAATTTAGTGAAGCAAATCAAACAAAAAGAGGTAAAGGTAACTTTTGAGGAAACAAATAAATTATACCTTTTCTGGAGTGTTTTATAATACTTAGTTATTAGTAATTTTGTTGGTGATTATTTTTTCCACTTTATTAGCATTAATACCAAACTCAAAAATCGTGGGAAATATATGGTGCCTATATTTATCGGTACAACGTCCATTTTTAATTATAAAAATCGATTATGGATGTCGTCCCCAAATTATCTTAATGCATTGTCTCAGTGGAATATTGTTATCTATAAGTATTATTTATGTACAACTGTGTATATATGTACATATGTAGAAGTGCGGAACTAGTATAATTCGGTAATAAATTTATATTTTATTTTTTGTCATTAGGTGAAGCTAGATTTTACTTTAGCGGAACATCTTCAAAGGTTTTTTTATTTTATTTTTATCGTTTATATTTTTTAGCTTGAAAAAAATGTCGAAAATGCAAACAAATTTGGGGCTCACTTATAAATAATCAATTGGAATCTTTTAAAAATGAAATTCTGATAAGTCTGTTAAAATGGTGCGTATTTTGTTTTAAAAAAAAGTTTGGGCGTGTTTCAAATATAGGAAATTCGGAAAATTTTTTTTTTTTTTGATTAGTCTAAAATGGTCTAAAAAGCATAAAAAAAATTTTTTGAGAGGAAGTTAATAGTATAAAGAAAATTTTTTTGAGAGGAAGTTAAGGGGTGGGTTTCCATTATGCGCACTGAGCAAAAATTTTTGTTTTATTTTTTGAGAGGAAGTTAAAGGGGGGGCGGGTTTCCATTATGCGCACTGAGCAAAAAAAATTTTTTTATTTTTTTCTGACTTAAAATGGCCAAAAAGACATAAATATAATATTTTTTCTTGAGGAAATAAAAAATTTTGTTTCGCATGTTTTCATTTGTTTATAATTGTTGCCAGTTTAAGTGAAAATCACCTGGCGCTTTAAACAAAGTTACAAAGTTGAATAAGTGTATACCAAAAACTGTCAGGCAGGCGCCTATAAGAAAGTCTGGTGTATTTAAAGTGTGGGGTGGGTGGCTCGCTTCGATCGCTAACAGGCTTTTAACCCTTTTTTCCGCAGGGTTTAGCCGCTCACGCGACTTCGTCGCTCAGCTAAGGGTATGTCAACAACTGTCAGGCAGGCGCCTGGAGCTAATGTTTAATTATATTTACTCTGAGGTATTTAGCAGTATAATATTTTCAGTCAATTAAAAAAAAAAGAAAATATCAAAAAAGATAAAATTAACTTTAAATTATTTTAACTTTGGGACATATGGCAATATCTATATTTATATATATTTCCCAACATTCACTGAGTTCACCACCCCACCCATCCCCCTCTTCAGCAACAGAAATTATTTAGCACAAGCGTTATGCCTTTTCTGTGAAAATTGAAAACTTTAAAAGTAAAAAAAAAAAAAAACGTCCTAACATAATTAATTTGTGTTTAAAAAACATCAATTAGCAATTAAAAATTTGTACATATTAAATGCTAACAATTCGGAGTACATACACGACACAATGACTTACCTTGTTGCTAAAATTAAACAAGTCAAATAATAATGTCAATCCAAAATAGCTGTGAGCTGTCATAACGTGCGACAGTAGTAGAGAGTAGCTCTACTCTGACGTTGAGGTTCCGCTTACGATATGTACGATCAAAAACCGACCAGCCGCTTGAGGTCACATTTGGTGTTGCCGCATAAGATCCCATTTACTACGTTTATATGCATACTTGAAGCCAGGTTCAACCCGGCTTGAGATTCATATAAACTCAGATCGAGTTGAAATGGGATCGACTCAACTCGACTCAGCTAACAGAGCTGGATCGAGTTAGAAAAATGCATGTATACCTGGGTTGAGGGGTTGAGGGGTTGAACTGACATGTTGTCTCTGTGTGTGTCTGATTTCAGATAACGAATCTAACACAACAGAACACTAACACAATCAATGTCTGCTATACTTATTTTCAACCACGTTTGAATTTTTCAATCTTTCGACTCGGTGTGTAGAAATACTCAGATCGAAATCTCAACTCCATCCCAACGTGGTAATTGTTTCTACTAATTCTGTCAATGCGCGACCGCCACATTGTGTTTCTCTTTCTACTCTAAGTGTGAGCAAAGCAACAACACTACGCATGACTGACCCTCCTGCCAAAGTGTCCCGCCATTTTCACGTGGTGAAACTAGTAATTCAAGGGCTGGAATAATAATACTGGAATTCAGCACTGGAAAACAATGGGAAATAAGAAAATCTATCAATCATATTTAAGATTATTTAACTGACAATTATTCCTCGGGTGGTTTGTGAGAAAAAAAAAATCATCCCAGTTAGCCGCTGTAATACGAGTATGTACATATATCATCGGTCCATATTGTTCTTATATCTTCTTTTGTATATCGTTTGTAGAGTTGTTTGGTAATTAAGGTTGGTATTGTAACTAAGGTTGCAAAACACGACAAATACTGGATTTGTTCCTTTTTATTAACGACTTAGATACAGCTCTGAAATAATTATTTTTTAAGGTTATAAGCATCGAACGTAATGTTTCCGGTCCGACCCATTGTGGTATCTACGGAAATTTAAAATTTCAACATTATGTATTTCATTTGACCCACCGGAACATTCACACCATGAACAGATTGAATTCGAAAGAGTAAGAAGATGTTCAACTCTTTCAGATATTTCTTATATTTTATGGAAAACGACTGAAACGATTTTAATGAGACTCCTAAAAAAAACGATTTAGGAGGTAATAATGATAGTAGGTTCTTCAGCTTACGGAAATAAAATAAAATTCTGATATATTGCCATTGAAATAATCGCAATTAAGATATGATATTAATTGTAATTGACTACAGAAAATCATTCGTGGACTGTTCAAAAATGTATCATAGAAGTGCTTCTAAAAAGAAATACATTATAATGACGTTTTGCTTGCTTGATTAAATATTTACGTAGAATTCATTCTCCTTGATTTGTCCTTGTTTTAAGTTGCAAAGGCAGCTTTGCAATGTAGTGAAGAAGTATTCTCTATTTATTTTTCTTATGTTTTTTATATTTTGCTTTACAAAAAAAGGGAAATATGATTTTCGGCAGACATAATTCAAATAG
Organism: Pocota personata; assembly: GCA_963082735.1. NCBI lineage: Eukaryota > Metazoa > Arthropoda > Insecta > Diptera > Syrphidae > Pocota > Pocota personata. The sequence goes on from OY720432.1 coordinate 25,412,837, forward strand.
ACTTGATACTTACTTAACAGCCCACCACATTTTCCAGCTTTTTTGTTAATCCGGCAATTTCGGTGTGAATTCACGAATTTTGGGGTTGTATTCACGAATTGTCCGTCATTTTAGAGTGAATTCACGGAGTTTATACAAATGTTCGTGCAAATGTAAGAATATGCATAAATTAGCTTGTGCGTACCTGGAAGTGAGCGGAAAGTTTGAAAGCTGGTTCAGTTGGCCTAAATACTTCATGAATTGCATCGACTTTTGCACCACTTTTCTAAATTTATAATTTTTATAAATGTTCTCGAATAAACATTAAATATTTACAGAAACGAATTGCAAATGCTGCACTATTAATTTGAGATCAATATGGCCGAAGGAGAATGCTTATCACTACCGCTTCAATGAAGCACACTTTTTTCTCGCTTCGAAATTTATAAAGCGATGAGCATAATTTGATGTTCAGTGAGCGATCCCTTAAATTGCTTCAGTAATATTGAAGCGCTTTAATTAACTGAACCGACACATTGCTTTCTGCTCTTTACTCATTGATTTCTGCTAGTGCCTCCCACTTTTAACATAGACAGTGCCTGTAAAGTAGTACCAAAAGAGAAGACTTGAATCGTGTTGTTGTCGTTTCCAGTTTATTCGTAAAATTTTGATCAGGAGGTGCAGTCGATTGCAAAAGAAAGAGTAGTACAAAATTTAGTGAAGCAAATCAAACAAAAAGAGGTAAAGGTAACTTTTGAGGAAACAAATAAATTATACCTTTTCTGGAGTGTTTTATAATACTTAGTTATTAGTAATTTTGTTGGTGATTATTTTTTCCACTTTATTAGCATTAATAACAAACTCAAAAATCGTGGGAAATATATGGTGCCTATATTTATCGGTACAACGTCCATTTTTAATTATAAAAATCGATTATGGATGTCGTCCCCAAATTATCTTAATGCATTGTCTCAGTGGAATATTGTTATCTATAAGTATTATTTATGTACAACTGTGTATATATGTACATATGTAGAAGTGCGGAACTAGTATAATTCGCTAATAAATTTATATTTTATTTTTTGTCATTAGGTGAAGCTAGATTTTACTTTACCGGAACATCTTCAAAGGTTTTTTTATTTTATTTTTATCGTTTATATTTTTTAGCTTGAAAAAAATGTCGAAAATGCAAACAAATTTGGGGCTCACTTATAAATAATCAATTGGAATCTTTTAAAAATGAAATTCTGATAAGTCTGTTAAAATGGTGCGTATTTTGTTTTAAAAAAAAGTTTGGGCGTGTTTCAAATATAGGAAATTCGGAAAATTTTTTTTTTTTTTGATTAGTCTAAAATGGTCTAAAAAGCATAAAAAAAATTTTTTGAGAGGAAGTTAATAGTATAAAGAAATTTTTTTTGAGAGGAAGTTAATAGTATAAAGAAAATTTTTTTGAGAGGAAGTTAAGGGGTGGGTTTCCATTATGCGCACTGAGCAAAAATTTTTGTTTTATTTTTTGAGAGGAAGTTAAGGGGGGGGGGGGGGGGGGGGGGGGGGTTCCATTATGCGCACTGAGCAAAAAAATTTTTTTTATTTTTTTCTGACTTAAAATGGCCAAAAAGACATAAATATAATATTTTTTCTTGAGGAAATAAAAAATTTTGTTTCGCATGTTTTCATTTGTTTATAATTGTTGCCAGTTTAAGTGAAAATCACCTGGCGCTTTAAACAAAGCTACAAAGTTGAATAAGTGTATACCAAAAACTGTCAGGCAGGCGCCTATAAGAAAGTCTGGTGTATTTAAAGTGTGGGGTGGGTGGCTCGCTTCGATCGCTAACAGGCTTTTAACCCTTTTTTCCGCAGGGTTTAGTCGCTCAGCTAAGGGTATGTCAACAACTGTCAGGCAGGCGCCTGGAGCTAATGTTTAATTATATTTACTCTGAGGTATTTAGCAGTATAATATTTTCAGTCAATTAAAAAAAAAAAGAAAATATCAAAAAAGATAAAATTAACTTTAAATTATTTTAACTTTGGGACATATGGCAATATCTATATTTATATATATTTCCCAACATTCACTGCATTCACCACCCCACCCATCCCCCTCTTCAGCAACAGAAATTATTTAGCACAAGCGTTATGCCTTTTCTGTGAAAATTGAAAACTTTAAAAGTAAAAAAAAAAAAAAACGTCCTAACATAATTAATTTGTGTTTAAAAAACATCAATTAGCAATTAAAAATTTGTACATATTAAATGCTAACAATTCGGAGTACATACACGACACAATGACTTACCTTGTTGCTAAAATTAAACAAGTCAAATAATAATGTCAATCCAAAATAGCTGTGAGCTGTCATAACGTGCGACAGTAGTAGAGAGTAGCTCTACTCTGACGTTGAGGTTCCGCTTACGATATGTACGATCAAAAACCGACCACCCGCTTGAGGTCACATTTGGTGTTGCCGCATAAGATCCCATTTACTACGTTTATATGCATACTTGAAGCCAGGTTCAACCCGTCTTGAGATTCATATAAACGCAGATCGAGTTGAAATGGGATCGACTCAACTCGACTCAGCTAACAGAGCTGGATCGAGTTAGAAAAATGCATGTATACCTGGGTTGAGGGGTTGAGGGGTTGAACTGACATGTTGTCTCTGTGTGTGTCTGATTTCAGATAACGAATCTAACACAACAGAACACTAACACAATCAATGTCTGCTATACTTATTTTCAACCACGTTTGAATTTTTCAATCTTTCGACTCGGTGTGTAGAAATACTCAGATCGAAATCTCAACTCCATCTCAACTCGATCCCCCGATTCTGCATATAAACGTGGTAAATGTTTCTACTAATTCTGTCAATGCGCGACCGCCACATTGTGTTTCTCTTTCTACTCTAAGTGTTTTTTATATTTTGCTTTACAAAAAAAGGGAAATATGATTTTCGGCAGACATAATTCAAATAGACTTGATACTTACTTAACAGCCCACCACATTTTCCAGCTTTTTTGTTAATCCGGCAATTTCGGTGTGAATTCACGAATTTTGGGGTTGTATTCACGAATTGTCCGTCATTTTAGAGTGAATTCACGGAGTTTATACAAATGTTCGTGCAAATGTAAGAATATGCATAAATTAGCTTGTGCGTACCTGGAAGTGAGCGGAAAGTTTGAAAGCTGGTTCAGTTGGCCTAAATACTTCATGAATTGCATCGACTTTTGCACCACTTTTCTAAATTTATAATTTTTATAAATGTTCTCGAATAAACATTAAATATTTACAGAAACGAATTGCAAATGCTGCACTATTAATTTGAGATCAATATGGCCGAAGGAGAATGCTTATCACTACCGCTTCAATGAAGCACACTTTTTTCTCGCTTCGAAATTTATAAAGCGATGAGCATAATTTGATGTTCAGTGAGCGATCCCTTAAATTGCTTCAGTAATATTGAAGCGCTTTAATTAACTGAACCGACACATTGCTTTCTGCTCTTTACTCATTGATTTCTGCTAGTGCCTCCCACTTTTAACATAGACAGTGCCTGTAAAGTAGTACCAAAAGAGAAGACTTGAATCGTGTTGTTGTCGTTTCCAGTTTATTCGTAAAATTTTGATCAGGAGGTGCAGTCGATTGCAAAAGAAAGAGTAGTACAAAATTTAGTGAAGCAAATCAAACAAAAAGAGGTAAAGGTAACTTTTGAGGAAACAAATAAATTATACCTTTTCTGGAGTGTTTTATAATACTTAGTTATTAGTAATTTTGTTGGTGATTATTTTTTCCACTTTATTAGCATTAATAACAAACTCAAAAATCGTGGGAAATATATGGTGCCTATATTTATCGGTACAACGTCCATTTTTAATTATAAAAATCGATTATGGATGTCGTCCCCAAATTATCTTAATGCATTGTCTCAGTGGAATATTGTTATCTATAAGTATTATTTATGTACAACTGTGTATATATGTACATATGTAGAAGTGCGGAACTAGTATAATTCGCTAATAAATTTATATTTTATTTTTTGTCATTAGGTGAAGCTAGATTTTACTTTACCGGAACATCTTCAAAGGTTTTTTTATTTTATTTTTATCGTTTATATTTTTTAGCTTGAAAAAAATGTCGAAAATGCAAACAAATTTGGGGCTCACTTATAAATAATCAATTGGAATCTTTTAAAAATGAAATTCTGATAAGTCTGTTAAAATGGTGCGTATTTTGTTTTAAAAAAAAGTTTGGGCGTGTTTCAAATATAGGAAATTCGGAAAATTTTTTTTTTTTTTGATTAGTCTAAAATGGTCTAAAAAGCATAAAAAAAATTTTTTGAGAGGAAGTTAATAGTATAAAGAAATTTTTTTTGAGAGGAAGTTAATAGTATAAAGAAAATTTTTTTTGAGAGGAAGTTAAGGGGTGGGTTTCCATTATGCGCACTGAGCAAAAATTTTTGTTTTATTTTTTGAGAGGAAGTTAAGGGGGGGGGGGGGGGGGGGGGGGGGGGGTTCCATTATGCGCACTGAGCAAAAAAATTTTTTTTATTTTTTTCTGACTTAAAATGGCCAAAAAGACATAAATATAATATTTTTTCTTGAGGAAATAAAAAATTTTGTTTCGCATGTTTTCATTTGTTTATAATTGTTGCCAGTTTAAGTGAAAATCACCTGGCGCTTTAAACAAAGCTACAAAGTTGAATAAGTGTATACCAAAAACTGTCAGGCAGGCGCCTATAAGAAAGTCTGGTGTATTTAAAGTGTGGGGTGGGTGGCTCGCTTCGATCGCTAACAGGCTTTTAACCCTTTTTTCCGCAGGGTTTAGTCGCTCAGCTAAGGGTATGTCAACAACTGTCAGGCAGGCGCCTGGAGCTAATGTTTAATTATATTTACTCTGAGGTATTTAGCAGTATAATATTTTCAGTCAATTAAAAAAAAAAAGAAAATATCAAAAAAGATAAAATTAACTTTAAATTATTTTAACTTTGGGACATATGGCAATATCTATATTTATATATATTTCCCAACATTCACTGCATTCACCACCCCACCCATCCCCCTCTTCAGCAACAGAAATTATTTAGCACAAGCGTTATGCCTTTTCTGTGAAAATTGAAAACTTTAAAAGTAAAAAAAAAAAAAAACGTCCTAACATAATTAATTTGTGTTTAAAAAACATCAATTAGCAATTAAAAATTTGTACATATTAAATGCTAACAATTCGGAGTACATACACGACACAATGACTTACCTTGTTGCTAAAATTAAACAAGTCAAATAATAATGTCAATCCAAAATAGCTGTGAGCTGTCATAACGTGCGACAGTAGTAGAGAGTAGCTCTACTCTGACGTTGAGGTTCCGCTTACGATATGTACGATCAAAAACCGACCACCCGCTTGAGGTCACATTTGGTGTTGCCGCATAAGATCCCATTTACTACGTTTATATGCATACTTGAAGCCAGGTTCAACCCGTCTTGAGATTCATATAAACGCAGATCGAGTTGAAATGGGATCGACTCAACTCGACTCAGCTAACAGAGCTGGATCGAGTTAGAAAAATGCATGTATACCTGGGTTGAGGGGTTGAGGGGTTGAACTGACATGTTGTCTCTGTGTGTGTCTGATTTCAGATAACGAATCTAACACAACAGAACACTAACACAATCAATGTCTGCTATACTTATTTTCAACCACGTTTGAATTTTTCAATCTTTCGACTCGGTGTGTAGAAATACTCAGATCGAAATCTCAACTCCATCTCAACTCGATCCCCCGATTCTGCATATAAACGTGGTAAATGTTTCTACTAATTCTGTCAATGCGCGACCGCCACATTGTGTTTCTCTTTCTACTCTAAGTGTGAGCAAAGCAACAACACTACGCATGACTGACCCTCCTGCCAAAGTGTCCCGCCATTTTCACGTGATGAAACTAGTAATTCAAGGGCTGGAATAATAATACTGGAATTCAGCACTGGAAAACGATGGGAAATAAGAAAATCTATCAATTATATTTAAGATTATTTAACTGACAATTATTGCTCGGGTGGTTTGTGAGAAAAAAAATCATCCCAGTTATATCATCGGTCTATATTGTTCTTATATCTTTTTTTGTATATCGTTTGTAGAGTTGTTTGGTAATTAAGGTTGGTATTGTAACTAAGGTTGCAAAACACGACAAATACTGGATTTGTTCCTTTTTATTAACGACTTAGATACAGCTCTGAAATAATTATTTTTTAAGGTTATAAGCATCGAACGTAATGTTTCCGGTCCGACCCATTGTGGTATCTACGGAAATTTAAAATTTCAACATTATGTATTTCATTTGACCCACCGGAACATTCACACCATGAACAGATTGAATTCGAAAGAGTAAGAAGATGTTCAACTCTTTCAGATATTTCTTATATTTTATGGAAAACGACTGAAACGATTTTAATGAGACTCCTAAAAAAAACGATTTAGGAGGTAATAATGATAGTAGGTTCTTCAGCTTACGGAAATAAAATAAAATTCTGATATATTGCCATTGAAATAATCGCAATTAAGATATGATATTAATTGTAATTGACTACAGAAAATCATTCGTGGACTGTTCAAAAATGTATCATAGAAGTGCTTCTAAAAAGAAATACATTATAATGACGTTTTGGTTGCTTGATTAAATATTTACGTAGAATTCATTCTCCTTGATTTGTCCTTGTTTTAAGTTGCAAAGGCAGCTTTGCAATGTACTGAAGAAGTATTCTCTATTTATTTTTCTTATGTTTTTATATTTTGCTTTACAAAAAAAGGGAAATATGATTTTCGGCAGACATAATTCAAATAGACTTGATACTTACTTAACAGCCCACCACATTTTCCAGCTTTTTTGTTAATCCGGCAATTTCGGTGTGAATTCACGAATTTTGGGGTTGTATTCACGAATTGTCCGTCATTTTAGAGTGAATTCACGGAGTTTATACAAATGTTCGTGCAAATGTAAGAATATGCATAAATTAGCTTGTGCGTACCTGGAAGTGAGCGGAAAGTTTGAAAGCTGGTTCAGTTGGCCTAAATACTTCATGAATTGCATCGACTTTTGCACCACTTTTCTAAATTTATAATTTTTATAAATGTTCTCGAATAAACATTAAATATTTACAGAAACGAATTGCAAATGCTGCACTATTAATTTGAGATCAATATGGCCGAAGGAGAATGCTTATCACTACCGCTTCAATGAAGCACACTTTTTTCTCGCTTCGAAATTTATAAAGCGATGAGCATAATTTGATGTTCAGTGAGCGATCCCTTAAATTGCTTCAGTAATATTGAAGCGCTTTAATTAACTGAACCGACACATTGCTTTCTGCTCTTTACTCATTGATTTCTGCTAGTGCCTTCCCACTTTTAACATAGACAGTGCCTGTAAAGTAGTACCAAAAGAGAAGACTTGAATCGTGTTGTTGTCGTTTCCAGTTTATTCGTAAAATTTTGCTCAGGAGGTGCAGTCGATTGCAAAAGAAAGAGTAGTACAAAATTTAGTGAAGCAAATCAAACAAAAAGAGGTAAAGGTAACTTTTGAGGAAACAAATAAATTATACCTTTTCTGGAGTGTTTTATAATACTTAGTTATTAGTAATTTTGTTGGTGATTATTTTTTCCACTTTATTAGCATTAATACCAAACTCAAAAATCGTGGGAAATATATGGTGCCTATATTTATCGGTACAACGTCCATTTTTAATTATAAAAATCGATTATGGATGTCGTCCCCAAATTATCTTAATGCATTGTCTCAGTGGAATATTGTTATCTATAAGTATTATTTATGTACAACTGTGTATATATGTACATATGTAGAAGTGCGGAACTAGTATAATTCGGTAATAAATTTATATTTTATTTTTTGTCATTAGGTGAAGCTAGATTTTACTTTAGCGGAACATCTTCAAAGGTTTTTTTATTTTATTTTTATCGTTTATATTTTTTAGCTTGAAAAAAATGTCGAAAATGCAAACAAATTTGGGGCTCACTTATAAATAATCAATTGGAATCTTTTAAAAATGAAATTCTGATAAGTCTGTTAAAATGGTGCGTATTTTGTTTTAAAAAAAAGTTTGGGCGTGTTTCAAATATAGGAAATTCGGAAAATTTTTTTTTTTTTTGATTAGTCTAAAATGGTCTAAAAAGCATAAAAAAAATTTTTTGAGAGGAAGTTAATAGTATAAAGAAAATTTTTTTGAGAGGAAGTTAAGGGGTGGGTTTCCATTATGCGCACTGAGCAAAAATTTTTGTTTTATTTTTTGAGAGGAAGTTAAAGGGGGGGCGGGTTTCCATTATGCGCACTGAGCAAAAAAAATTTTTTTATTTTTTTCTGACTTAAAATGGCCAAAAAGACATAAATATAATATTTTTTCTTGAGGAAATAAAAAATTTTGTTTCGCATGTTTTCATTTGTTTATAATTGTTGCCAGTTTAAGTGAAAATCACCTGGCGCTTTAAACAAAGTTACAAAGTTGAATAAGTGTATACCAAAAACTGTCAGGCAGGCGCCTATAAGAAAGTCTGGTGTATTTAAAGTGTGGGGTGGGTGGCTCGCTTCGATCGCTAACAGGCTTTTAACCCTTTTTTCCGCAGGGTTTAGCCGCTCAGGCGACTTCGTCGCTCAGCTAAGGGTATGTCAACAACTGTCAGGCAGGCGCCTGGAGCTAATGTTTAATTATATTTACTCTGAGGTATTTAGCAGTATAATATTTTCAGTCAATTGAAAAAAAAGAAAATATCAAAAAAGATAAAATTAACTTTAAATTATTTTAACTTTGGGACATATGGCAATATCTATATTTATATATATTTCCCAACATTCACTGCATTCACCACCCCACCCATCCCCCTCTTCAGCAACAGAAATTATTTAGCACAAGCGTTATGCCTTTTCTGTGAAAATTGAAAACTTTAAAAGTAAAAAAAAAAAAAAACGTCCTAACATAATTAATTTGTGTTTAAAAAACATCAATTAGCAATTAAAAATTTGTACATATTAAATGCTAACAATTCGGAGTACATACACGACACAATGACTTACCTTGTTGCTAAAATTAAACAAGTCAAATAATAATGTCAATCCAAAATAGCTGTGAGCTGTCATAACGTGCGACAGTAGTAGAGAGTAGCTCTACTCTGACGTTGAGGTTCCGCTTACGATATGTACGATCAAAAACCGACCACCCGCTTGAGGTCACATTTGGTGTTGCCGCATAAGATCCCATTTACTACGTTTATATGCATACTTGAAGCCAGGTTCAACCCGGCTTGAGATTCATATAAACGCAGATCGAGTTGAAATGGGATCGACTCAACTCGACTCAGCTAACAGAGCTGGATCGAGTTAGAAAAATGCATGTATACCTGGGTTGAGGGGTTGAGGGGTTGAACTGACATGTTGTCTCTGTGTGTGTCTGATTTCAGATAACGAATCTAACACAACAGAACACTAACACAATCAATGTCTGCTATACTTATTTTCAACCACGTTTGAATTTTTCAATCCTCCTGCCAAAGTGTCCCGCCATTTTCACGTGATGAAACTAGTAATTCAAGGGCTGGAATAATAATACTGGAATTCAGCACTGGAAAACGATGGGAAATAAGAAAATCTATCAATTATATTTAAGATTATTTAACTGACAATTATTGCTCGGGTGGTTTGTGAGAAAAAAATCATCCCAGTTATATCATCGGTCCATATTGTTCTTATATCTTTTTTTGTATATCGTTTGTAGAGTTGTTTGGTAATTAAGGTTGGTATTGTAACTAAGGTTGCAAAACACGACAAATACTGGATTTGTTCCTTTTTATTAACGACTTAGATACAGCTCTGAAATAATTATTTTTTAAGGTTATAAGCATCGAACGTAATGTTTCCGGTCCGACCCATTGTGGTATCTACGGAAATTTAAAATTTCAACATTATGTATTTCATTTGACCCACCGGAACATTCACACCATGAACAGATTGAATTCGAAAGAGTAAGAAGATGTTCAACTCTTTCAGATATTTCTTATATTTTATGGAAAACGACTGAAACGATTTTAATGAGACTCCTAAAAAAAACGATTTAGGAGGTAATAATGATAGTAGGTTCTTCAGCTTACGGAAATAAAATAAAATTCTGATATATTGCCATTGAAATAATCGCAATTAAGATATGATATTAATTGTAATTGACTATAGAAAATCATTCGTGGACTGTTCAAAAATGTATCATGGAAGTGCTTCTAAAAAGAAATACATTATAATGACGTTTTGCTTGCTTGATTAAATATTTACGTAGAATTCATTCTCCTTGATTTGTCCTTGTTTTAAGTTGCAAAGGCAGCTTTGCAATGTAGTGAAGAAGTATTCTCTATTTATTTTTCTTATGTTTTTATATTTTGCTTTACAAAAAAAGGGAAATATGATTTTCGGCAGACATAATTCAAATAGACTTGATACTTACTTAACAGCCCACCACATTTTCCAGCTTTTTTGTGAATCCGGCAATTTCGGTGTGAATTCACGAATTTTGGGGTTGTATTCACGAATTGTCCGTCATTTTAGAGTGAATTCACGGAGTTTATACAAATGTTCGTGCAAATGTAAGAATATGCATAAATTAGCTTGTGCGTACCTGGAAGTGAGCGGAAAGTTTGAAAGCTGGTTCAGTTGGCCTAAATACTTCATGAATTGCATCGACTTTTGCACCACTTTTCTAAATTTATAATTTTTATAAATGTTCTCGAATAAACATTAAATATTTACAGAAACGAATTGCAAATGCTGCACTATTAATTTGAGATCAATATGGCCGAAGGAGAATGCTTATCACTACCGCTTCAATGAAGCACACTTTTTTCTCGCTTCGAAATTTATAAAGCGATGAGCATAATTTGATGTTCAGTGAGCGATCCCTTAAATTGCTTCAGTAATATTGAAGCGCTTTAATTAACTGAACCGACACATTGCTTTCTGCTCTTTACTCATTGATTTCTGCTAGTGCCTTCCCACTTTTAACATAGACAGTGCCTGTAAAGTAGTACCAAAAGAGAAGACTTGAATCGTGTTGTTGTCGTTTCCAGTTTATTCGTAAAATTTTGCTCAGGAGGTGCAGTCGATTGCAAAAGAAAGAGTAGTACAAAATTTAGTGAAGCAAATCAAACAAAAAGAGGTAAAGGTAACTTTTGAGGAAACAAATAAATTATACCTTTTCTGGAGTGTTTTATAATACTTAGTTATTAGTAATTTTGTTGGTGATTATTTTTTCCACTTTATTAGCATTAATAACAAATTCAAAAATCGTGGGAAATATATGGTGCCTATATTTATCGGTACAACGCCCATTTTTAATTATAAAAATCGATTATGGATGTCGTCCCCAAATTATCTTAATGCATTGTCTCAGTGGAATATTGTTATCTATAAGTATTATTTATGTACAACTGTGTATACATGTACATATGTAGAAGTGCGGAACTAGTGTAATTCGCTAAGAAATATATGGTGCCTATATTTATCGGTACAACGCCCATTTTTAATTATAAAAATCGATTATGGATGTCGTCTCCAAATTATCTTAATGCATTGTCTCAGTGGAATATTGTTATCTATAAGTATTATTTATGTACAACTGTGTATACATGTACATATGTAGAAGTGCGGAACTAGTGTAATTCGCTAAGAAATTTATATTTTATTTTTTGTGATTAGGTGAAGCTAGATTTTACTTTACCGGAACATCTTCAAAGGTTTTTTATTTTATTTTTATCGTTTATATTTTTTAGCTTGAAAAAAATGTCGAAAATGCAAACAAATTTGGGGCTCACTTATAAATAATCAATTGGAATCTTTTAAAAATGAAATTCTGATAAGTTAAGTCTGTTAAAATGGTGCGTATTTTGTTTTAAAAAAAAGTTTGGGCGTGTTTCAAATATAGGAAATTCGGAAATTTTTTTTTTTTTTTTTTGATTAGTCTAAAATGGTCTAAAAGGCATAAAAAAAAAATTTTGAGAGGAAGTTAATAGTATAAAGAAAATTTTTTAGAGAGGAAGTTAAGGGGTGGGTTTCCATTATGCGCACTGGGTTTCATTTCTGCTCTTTAGTCATTGATTTCTGCTAGTGCCTCCCACTTTTAACGTAGAAAGTGCCTGTAAAGTAGTACCAAAAGAGAAGACTTGAATCGTGGTGTTGTCGTTTTCAGTTTATTCTTAAAATTTTGCTCAGGAGGTGCAGTCGATTGCAAAAGAAAGAGTAGTGCAAAATTTAGTGAAGCAAAGCAAACAAAAAGAATTAAAGGTAACTTTTGAGGAAACAAATAAATTATACCTTTTCTGGAGTGTTTTATAATACTTAGTTATTAGTAATTTTGTTGGTGATTATTTTTTCCACTTTATTAGCATTAATAACAAATTCAAAAATCGTGGGAAATATATGGTGCCTATATTTATCGGTACAACGCCCATTTTTAATTATAAAAATCGATTATGGATGTCGTCCCCAAATTATCTTAATGCATTGTCTCAGTGGAATATTGTTATCTATAAGTATTATTTATGTACAACTGTGTATACATGTACATATGTAGAAGTGCGGAACTAGTATAATTCGCTAAGAAATTTATATTTTATTTTTTGTGATTAGGTGAAGCTAGATTTTACTTTACCGGAACATCTTCAAAGGTTTTTTATTTTATTTTTATCGTTTATATTTTTTAGCTTGAAAAAAATGTCGAAAATGCAAACAAATTTGGGGCTCACTTATAAATAATCAATTGGAATCTTTTAAAAATGAAATTCTGATAAGTTAAGTCTGTTAAAATGGTGCGTATTTTGTTTTAAAAAAAGTTTGGGGCGGGTTTCCAATATAGGAAATTCGCTAATTTTTTTTTTTTTTTTTTGATTAGTCTAAAATGGTCTAAACAGCGTAAAAAAAAATTTTGAGACTAAGATAATAGTATAAAGAAAATTTGTTTGGGCGGAAGTTAAGGGGTTTCCATTATGCGCACTGAGCAAAAATTTTTGTTTTATTTTTTTGAGAGGAAGTTAAGGGGCGGGTTTCCATTATCCGCACTGAGCATAAAAAAAATTTTTATTTTTTTCTCTCTTAAAATGGCCGAAAAACATAAATATAATATTTTTTTCTTGAGGAAATAAAAAATTTTGTTTCGCATGTTTTCATTTGTTTATAATTGTTGCCAGTTTAAGTGAAAATCACCTGGCGCTTTAAACAAAGCTACAAAGTTGAATAAGTGTATACCAAAAACTGTCAGGCAGGCGCCTATAAGAAAGTCTGGTGTATTTAAAGTGTGGGCTGGGTGGCTCGCTTCGATCGCTAACAGGCTTTTAACCCTTTTTTCCGCAGGGTTTAGCCGCTCACGCGACTTCGTCGCTCAGCTAAGGGTATGTCAACAACTGTCAGGAAGGCGCCTGGAGCTAATGTTTAATTATATTTACTCTGAGGTATTTAGCAGTATAATATTTTCAGTCAATTGAAAAAAAAAAAGAAAATATCAAAAAAGATAAAATTAACTTTAAATTATTTTAACTTTGGGACATATGGCAATATCTATATTTATATATATTTCCCAACATTCACTGCATTCACCACCCCACCCATCCCCCTCTTCAGCACTATTAATTTGAGATCAATATGGCCGAAGGAGAATGCTTATCACTACCGCTTCAATGAAGCACACTTTTTTCTCGCTTCGAAATTTATAAAGCGATGAGCATAATTTGATGTTCAGTGAGCGATCCCTTAAATTGCTTCAGTAATATTGAAGCGCTTTAATTAACTGAACCGACACATTGCTTTCTGCTCTTTACTCATTGATTTCTGCTAGTGCCTTCCCACTTTTAACATAGACAGTGCCTGTAAAGTAGTACCAAAAGAGAAGACTTGAATCGTGTTGTTGTCGTTTCCAGTTTATTCGTAAAATTTTGCTCAGGAGGTGCAGTCGATTGCAAAAGAAAGAGTAGTACAAAATTTAGTGAAGCAAATCAAACAAAAAGAGGTAAAGGTAACTTTTGAGGAAACAAATAAATTATACCTTTTCTGGAGTGTTTTATAATACTTAGTTATTAGTAATTTTGTTGGTGATTATTTTTTCCACTTTATTAGCATTAATACCAAACTCAAAAATCGTGGGAAATATATGGTGCCTATATTTATCGGTACAACGTCCATTTTTAATTATAAAAATCGATTATGGATGTCGTCCCCAAATTATCTTAATGCATTGTCTCAGTGGAATATTGTTATCTATAAGTATTATTTATGTACAACTGTGTATATATGTACATATGTAGAAGTGCGGAACTAGTATAATTCGGTAATAAATTTATATTTTATTTTTTGTCATTAGGTGAAGCTAGATTTTACTTTAGCGGAACATCTTCAAAGGTTTTTTTATTTTATTTTTATCGTTTATATTTTTTAGCTTGAAAAAAATGTCGAAAATGCAAACAAATTTGGGGCTCACTTATAAATAATCAATTGGAATCTTTTAAAAATGAAATTCTGATAAGTCTGTTAAAATGGTGCGTATTTTGTTTTAAAAAAAAGTTTGGGCGTGTTTCAAATATAGGAAATTCGGAAAATTTTTTTTTTTTTTGATTAGTCTAAAATGGTCTAAAAAGCATAAAAAAAATTTTTTGAGAGGAAGTTAATAGTATAAAGAAAATTTTTTTGAGAGGAAGTTAAGGGGTGGGTTTCCATTATGCGCACTGAGCAAAAATTTTTGTTTTATTTTTTGAGAGGAAGTTAAAGGGGGGGCGGGTTTCCATTATGCGCACTGAGCAAAAAAAATTTTTTTATTTTTTTCTGACTTAAAATGGCCAAAAAGACATAAATATAATATTTTTTCTTGAGGAAATAAAAAATTTTGTTTCGCATGTTTTCATTTGTTTATAATTGTTGCCAGTTTAAGTGAAAATCACCTGGCGCTTTAAACAAAGTTACAAAGTTGAATAAGTGTATACCAAAAACTGTCAGGCAGGCGCCTATAAGAAAGTCTGGTGTATTTAAAGTGTGGGGTGGGTGGCTCGCTTCGATCGCTAACAGGCTTTTAACCCTTTTTTCCGCAGGGTTTAGCCGCTCAGGCGACTTCGTCGCTCAGCTAAGGGTATGTCAACAACTGTCAGGCAGGCGCCTGGAGCTAATGTTTAATTATATTTACTCTGAGGTATTTAGCAGTATAATATTTTCAGTCAATTGAAAAAAAAGAAAATATCAAAAAAGATAAAATTAACTTTAAATTATTTTAACTTTGGGACATATGGCAATATCTATATTTATATATATTTCCCAACATTCACTGCATTCACCACCCCACCCATCCCCCTCTTCAGCAACAGAAATTATTTAGCACAAGCGTTATGCCTTTTCTGTGAAAATTGAAAACTTTAAAAGTAAAAAAAAAAAAAAACGTCCTAACATAATTAATTTGTGTTTAAAAAACATCAATTAGCAATTAAAAATTTGTACATATTAAATGCTAACAATTCGGAGTACATACACGACACAATGACTTACCTTGTTGCTAAAATTAAACAAGTCAAATAATAATGTCAATCCAAAATAGCTGTGAGCTGTCATAACGTGCGACAGTAGTAGAGAGTAGCTCTACTCTGACGTTGAGGTTCCGCTTACGATATGTACGATCAAAAACCGACCACCCGCTTGAGGTCACATTTGGTGTTGCCGCATAAGATCCCATTTACTACGTTTATATGCATACTTGAAGCCAGGTTCAACCCGGCTTGAGATTCATATAAACGCAGATCGAGTTGAAATGGGATCGACTCAACTCGACTCAGCTAACAGAGCTGGATCGAGTTAGAAAAATGCATGTATACCTGGGTTGAGGGGTTGAGGGGTTGAACTGACATGTTGTCTCTGTGTGTGTCTGATTTCAGATAACGAATCTAACACAACAGAACACTAACACAATCAATGTCTGCTATACTTATTTTCAACCACGTTTGAATTTTTCAATCCTCCTGCCAAAGTGTCCCGCCATTTTCACGTGATGAAACTAGTAATTCAAGGGCTGGAATAATAATACTGGAATTCAGCACTGGAAAACGATGGGAAATAAGAAAATCTATCAATTATATTTAAGATTATTTAACTGACAATTATTGCTCGGGTGGTTTGTGAGAAAAAAATCATCCCAGTTATATCATCGGTCCATATTGTTCTTATATCTTTTTTTGTATATCGTTTGTAGAGTTGTTTGGTAATTAAGGTTGGTATTGTAACTAAGGTTGCAAAACACGACAAATACTGGATTTGTTCCTTTTTATTAACGACTTAGATACAGCTCTGAAATAATTATTTTTTAAGGTTATAAGCATCGAACGTAATGTTTCCGGTCCGACCCATTGTGGTATCTACGGAAATTTAAAATTTCAACATTATGTATTTCATTTGACCCACCGGAACATTCACACCATGAACAGATTGAATTCGAAAGAGTAAGAAGATGTTCAACTCTTTCAGATATTTCTTATATTTTATGGAAAACGACTGAAACGATTTTAATGAGACTCCTAAAAAAAACGATTTAGGAGGTAATAATGATAGTAGGTTCTTCAGCTTACGGAAATAAAATAAAATTCTGATATATTGCCATTGAAATAATCGCAATTAAGATATGATATTAATTGTAATTGACTATAGAAAATCATTCGTGGACTGTTCAAAAATGTATCATGGAAGTGCTTCTAAAAAGAAATACATTATAATGACGTTTTGCTTGCTTGATTAAATATTTACGTAGAATTCATTCTCCTTGATTTGTCCTTGTTTTAAGTTGCAAAGGCAGCTTTGCAATGTAGTGAAGAAGTATTCTCTATTTATTTTTCTTATGTTTTTATATTTTGCTTTACAAAAAAAGGGAAATATGATTTTCGGCAGACATAATTCAAATAGACTTGATACTTACTTAACAGCCCACCACATTTTCCAGCTTTTTTGTGAATCCGGCAATTTCGGTGTGAATTCACGAATTTTGGGGTTGTATTCACGAATTGTCCGTCATTTTAGAGTGAATTCACGGAGTTTATACAAATGTTCGTGCAAATGTAAGAATATGCATAAATTAGCTTGTGCGTACCTGGAAGTGAGCGGAAAGTTTGAAAGCTGGTTCAGTTGGCCTAAATACTTCATGAATTGCATCGACTTTTGCACCACTTTTCTAAATTTATAATTTTTATAAATGTTCTCGAATAAACATTAAATATTTACAGAAACGAATTGCAAATGCTGCACTATTAATTTGAGATCAATATGGCCGAAGGAGAATGCTTATCACTACCGCTTCAATGAAGCACACTTTTTTCTCGCTTCGAAATTTATAAAGCGATGAGCATAATTTGATGTTCAGTGAGCGATCCCTTAAATTGCTTCAGTAATATTGAAGCGCTTTAATTAACTGAACCGACACATTGCTTTCTGCTCTTTACTCATTGATTTCTGCTAGTGCCTTCCCACTTTTAACATAGACAGTGCCTGTAAAGTAGTACCAAAAGAGAAGACTTGAATCGTGTTGTTGTCGTTTCCAGTTTATTCGTAAAATTTTGCTCAGGAGGTGCAGTCGATTGCAAAAGAAAGAGTAGTACAAAATTTAGTGAAGCAAATCAAACAAAAAGAGGTAAAGGTAACTTTTGAGGAAACAAATAAATTATACCTTTTCTGGAGTGTTTTATAATACTTAGTTATTAGTAATTTTGTTGGTGATTATTTTTTCCACTTTATTAGCATTAATAACAAATTCAAAAATCGTGGGAAATATATGGTGCCTATATTTATCGGTACAACGCCCATTTTTAATTATAAAAATCGATTATGGATGTCGTCCCCAAATTATCTTAATGCATTGTCTCAGTGGAATATTGTTATCTATAAGTATTATTTATGTACAACTGTGTATACATGTACATATGTAGAAGTGCGGAACTAGTGTAATTCGCTAAGAAATATATGGTGCCTATATTTATCGGTACAACGCCCATTTTTAATTATAAAAATCGATTATGGATGTCGTCTCCAAATTATCTTAATGCATTGTCTCAGTGGAATATTGTTATCTATAAGTATTATTTATGTACAACTGTGTATACATGTACATATGTAGAAGTGCGGAACTAGTGTAATTCGCTAAGAAATTTATATTTTATTTTTTGTGATTAGGTGAAGCTAGATTTTACTTTACCGGAACATCTTCAAAGGTTTTTTATTTTATTTTTATCGTTTATATTTTTTAGCTTGAAAAAAATGTCGAAAATGCAAACAAATTTGGGGCTCACTTATAAATAATCAATTGGAATCTTTTAAAAATGAAATTCTGATAAGTTAAGTCTGTTAAAATGGTGCGTATTTTGTTTTAAAAAAAAGTTTGGGCGTGTTTCAAATATAGGAAATTCGGAAATTTTTTTTTTTTTTTTTTGATTAGTCTAAAATGGTCTAAAAAGCATAAAAAAAAAATTTTGAGAGGAAGTTAATAGTATAAAGAAAATTTTTTAGAGAGGAAGTTAAGGGGTGGGTTTCCATTATGCGCACTGGGTTTCATTTCTGCTCTTTAGTCATTGATTTCTGCTAGTGCCTCCCACTTTTAACGTAGAAAGTGCCTGTAAAGTAGTACCAAAAGAGAAGACTTGAATCGTGGTGTTGTCGTTTTCAGTTTATTCTTAAAATTTTGCTCAGGAGGTGCAGTCGATTGCAAAAGAAAGAGTAGTGCAAAATTTAGTGAAGCAAAGCAAACAAAAAGAATTAAAGGTAACTTTTGAGGAAACAAATAAATTATACCTTTTCTGGAGTGTTTTATAATACTTAGTTATTAGTAATTTTGTTGGTGATTATTTTTTCCACTTTATTAGCATTAATAACAAATTCAAAAATCGTGGGAAATATATGGTGCCTATATTTATCGGTACAACGCCCATTTTTAATTATAAAAATCGATTATGGATGTCGTCCCCAAATTATCTTAATGCATTGTCTCAGTGGAATATTGTTATCTATAAGTATTATTTATGTACAACTGTGTATACATGTACATATGTAGAAGTGCGGAACTAGTATAATTCGCTAAGAAATTTATATTTTATTTTTTGTGATTAGGTGAAGCTAGATTTTACTTTACCGGAACATCTTCAAAGGTTTTTTATTTTATTTTTATCGTTTATATTTTTTAGCTTGAAAAAAATGTCGAAAATGCAAACAAATTTGGGGCTCACTTATAAATAATCAATTGGAATCTTTTAAAAATGAAATTCTGATAAGTTAAGTCTGTTAAAATGGTGCGTATTTTGTTTTAAAAAAAGTTTGGGGCGGGTTTCCAATATAGGAAATTCGCTAATTTTTTTTTTTTTTTTTTGATTAGTCTAAAATGGTCTAAACAGCGTAAAAAAAAATTTTGAGACTAAGATAATAGTATAAAGAAAATTTTTTTGGGCGGAAGTTAAGGGGTTTCCATTATGCGCACTGAGCAAAAATTTTTGTTTTATTTTTTTGAGAGGAAGTTAAGGGGTGGGTTTCCATTATGCGCACTGAGCAAAAATTTTTGTTTTATTTTTTTGAGAGGAAGTTAAGGGGCGGGTTTCCATTATCCGCACTGAGCATAAAAAAAATTTTTATTTTTTTCTCTCTTAAAATGGCCGAAAAACATAAATATAATATTTTTTTCTTGAGGAAATAAAAAATTTTGTTTCGCATGTTTTCATTTGTTTATAATTGTTGCCAGTTTAAGTGAAAATCACCTGGCGCTTTAAACAAAGCTACAAAGTTGAATAAGTGTATACCAAAAACTGTCAGGCAGGCGCCTATAAGAAAGTCTGGTGTATTTAAAGTGTGGGCTGGGTGGCTCGCTTCGATCGCTAACAGGCTTTTAACCCTTTTTTCCGCAGGGTTTAGCCGCTCACGCGACTTCGTCGCTCAGCTAAGGGTATGTCAACAACTGTCAGGAAGGCGCCTGGAGCTAATGTTTAATTATATTTACTCTGAGGTATTTAGCAGTATAATATTTTCAGTCAATTGAAAAAAAAAAGAAAATATCAAAAAAGATAAAATTAACTTTAAATTATTTTAACTTTGGGACATATGGCAATATCTATATTTATATATATTTCCCAACATTCACTGCATTCACCACCCCACCCATCCCCCTCTTCAGCACTATTAATTTGAGATCAATATGGCCGAAGGAGAATGCTTATCACTACCGCTTCAATGAAGCACACTTTTTTCTCGCTTCGAAATTTATAAAGCGATGAGCATAATTTGATGTTCAGTGAGCGATCCCTTAAATTGCTTCAGTAATATTGAAGCGCTTTAATTAACTGAACCGACACATTGCTTTCTGCTCTTTATTCATTGATTTCTGCTAGTGCCTTCCCACTTTTAACATAGACAGTGCCTGTAAAGTAGTACCAAAAGAGAAGACTTGAATCGTGTTGTTGTCGTTTCCAGTTTATTCGTAAAATTTTGCTCAGGAGGTGCAGTCGATTGCAAAAGAAAGAGTAGTACAAAATTTAGTGAAGCAAATCAAACAAAAAGAGGTAAAGGTAACTTTTGAGGAAACAAATAAATTATACCTTTTCTGGAGTGTTTTATAATACTTAGTTATTAGTAATTTTGTTGGTGATTATTTTTTCCACTTTATTAGCATTAATAACAAATTCAAAAATCGTGGGAAATATATGGTGCCTATATTTATCGGTACAACGCCCATTTTTAATTATAAAAATCGATTATGGATGTCGTCCCCAAATTATCTTAATGCATTGTCTCAGTGGAATATTGTTATCTATAAGTATTATTTATGTACAACTGTGTATACATGTACATATGTAGAAGTGCGGAACTAGTGTAATTCGCTAAGAAATATATGGTGCCTATATTTATCGGTACAACGCCCATTTTTAATTATAAAAATCGATTATGGATGTCGTCTCCAAATTATCTTAATGCATTGTCTCAGTGGAATATTGTTATCTATAAGTATTATTTATGTACAACTGTGTATACATGTACATATGTAGAAGTGCGGAACTAGTGTAATTCGCTAAGAAATTTATATTTTATTTTTTGTGATTAGGTGAAGCTAGATTTTACTTTACCGGAACATCTTCAAAGGTTTTTTATTTTATTTTTATCGTTTATATTTTTTAGCTTGAAAAAAATGTCGAAAATGCAAACAAATTTGGGGCTCACTTATAAATAATCAATTGGAATCTTTTAAAAATGAAATTCTGATAAGTTAAGTCTGTTAAAATGGTGCGTATTTTGTTTTAAAAAAAAGTTTGGGCGTGTTTCAAATATAGGAAATTCGGAAATTTTTTTTTTTTTTTTTGATTAGTCTAAAATGGTCTAAAAAGCATAAAAAAAAAATTTTGAGAGGAAGTTAATAGTATAAAGAAAATTTTTTAGAGAGGAAGTTAAGGGGTGGGTTTCCATTATGCGCACTGGGTTTCATTTCTGCTCTTTAGTCATTGATTTCTGCTAGTGCCTCCCACTTTTAACGTAGAAAGTGCCTGTAAAGTAGTACCAAAAGAGAAGACTTGAATCGTGGTGTTGTCGTTTTCAGTTTATTCTTAAAATTTTGCTCAGGAGGTGCAGTCGATTGCAAAAGAAAGAGTAGTGCAAAATTTAGTGAAGCAAAGCAAACAAAAAGAATTAAAGGTAACTTTTGAGGAAACAAATAAATTATACCTTTTCTGGAGTGTTTTATAATACTTAGTTATTAGTAATTTTGTTGGTGATTATTTTTTCCACTTTATTAGCATTAATAACAAATTCAAAAATCGTGGGAAATATATGGTGCCTATATTTATCGGTACAACGCCCATTTTTAATTATAAAAATCGATTATGGATGTCGTCCCCAAATTATCTTAATGCATTGTCTCAGTGGAATATTGTTATCTATAAGTATTATTTATGTACAACTGTGTATACATGTACATATGTAGAAGTGCGGAACTAGTATAATTCGCTAAGAAATTTATATTTTATTTTTTGTGATTAGGTGAAGCTAGATTTTACTTTACCGGAACATCTTCAAAGGTTTTTTATTTTATTTTTATCGTTTATATTTTTTAGCTTGAAAAAAATGTCGAAAATGCAAACAAATTTGGGGCTCACTTATAAATAATCAATTGGAATCTTTTAAAAATGAAATTCTGATAAGTTAAAATGTTAAAATGGTGCGTATTTTGTTTTAAAAAAAGTTTGGGGCGGGTTTCCAATATAGGAAATTCGCTAATTTTTTTTTTTTTTTTTTGATTAGTCTAAAATGGTCTAAACAGCGTAAAAAAAAATTTTGAGACTAAGATAATAGTATAAAGAAAATTTTTTTGGGCGGAAGTTAAGGGGTTTCCATTATGCGCACTGAGCAAAAATTTTTGTTTTATTTTTTTGAGAGGAAGTTAAGGGGTGGGTTTCCATTATGCGCACTGAGCAAAAATTTTTGTTTTATTTTTTTGAGAGGAAGTTAAGGGGCGGGTTTCCATTATCCGCACTGAGCATAAAAAAAATTTTTATTTTTTTCTCTCTTAAAATGGCCGAAAAACATAAATATAATATTTTTTTCTTGAGGAAATAAAAAATTTTGTTTCGCATGTTTTCATTTGTTTATAATTGTTGCCAGTTTAAGTGAAAATCACCTGGCGCTTTAAACAAAGCTACAAAGTTGAATAAGTGTATACCAAAAACTGTCAGGCAGGCGCCTATAAGAAAGTCTGGTGTATTTAAAGTGTGGGCTGGGTGGCTCGCTTCGATCGCTAACAGGCTTTTAACCCTTTTTTCCGCAGGGTTTAGCCGCTCACGCGACTTCGTCGCTCAGCTAAGGGTATGTCAACAACTGTCAGGAAGGCGCCTGGAGCTAATGTTTAATTATATTTACTCTGAGGTATTTAGCAGTATAATATTTTCAGTCAATTAAAAAAAAAAAGAAAATATCAAAAAAGATAAAATTAACTTTAAATTATTTTAACTTTGGGACATATGGCAATATCTATATTTATATATATTTCCCAACATTCACTGCATTCACCACCCCACCCATCCCCCTCTTCAGCAACAGAAATTATTTAGCACAAGCGTTATGCCTTTTCTGTGAAAATTGAAAACTTTAAAAGTAAAAAAAAAAAAAACGTCCTAACATAATTAATTTGTGTTTAAAAAACATCAATTAGCAATTAAAAATTTGTACATATTAAATGCTAACAATTCGGAGTACATACACGACACAATGACTTACCTTGTTGCTAAAATTAAACAAGTCAAATAATAATGTCAATCCAAAATAGCTGTGAGCTGTCATAACGTGCGACAGTAGTAGAGAGTAGCTCTACTCTGACGTTGAGGTTCCGCTTACGATATGTACGATCAAAAACCGACCAGCCGCTTGAGGTCACATTTGGTGTTACCGCATAAGATCCCATTTACTACGTTTATATGCATACTTGAAGCCAGGTTCAACCCGGCTTGAGATTCATATAAACGCAGATCGAGTTGAAATGGGATCGACTCAACTCGACTCAGCTAACAGAGCTGGATCGAGTTAGAAAAATGCATGTATACCTGGGTTGAGGGGTTGAGGGGTTGAACTGACATGTTGTCTCTGTGTGTGTCTGATTTCAGATAACGAATCTAACACAACAGAACACTAACACAATCAATGTCTGCTATACTTATTTTCAACCACGTTTGAATTTTTCAATCCTCCTGCCAAAGTGTCCCGCCATTTTCACGTGATGAAACTAGTAATTCAAGGGCTGGAATAATAATACTGGAATTCAGCACTGGAAAACGATGGGAAATAAGAAAATCTATCAATTATATTTAAGATTATTTAACTGACAATTATTGCTCGGGTGGTTTGTGAGAAAAAAATCATCCCAGTTATATCATCGGTCCATATTGTTCTTATATCTTTTTTTGTATATCGTTTGTAGAGTTGTTTGGTAATTAAGGTTGGTATTGTAACTAAGGTTGCAAAACACGACAAATACTGGATTTGTTCCTTTTTATTAACGACTTAGATACAGCTCTGAAATAATTATTTTTTAAGGTTATAAGCATCGAACGTAATGTTTCCGGTCCGACCCATTGTGGTATCTACGGAAATTTAAAATTTCAACATTATGTATTTCATTTGACCCACCGGAACATTCACACCATGAACAGATTGAATTCGAAAGAGTAAGAAGATGTTCAACTCTTTCAGATATTTCTTATATTTTATGGAAAACGACTGAAACGATTTTAATGAGACTCCTAAAAAAAACGATTTAGGAGGTAATAATGATAGTAGGTTCTTCAGCTTACGGAAATAAAATAAAATTCTGATATATTGCCATTGAAATAATCGCAATTAAGATATGATATTAATTGTAATTGACTATAGAAAATCATTCGTGGACTGTTCAAAAATGTATCATGGAAGTGCTTCTAAAAAGAAATACATTATAATGACGTTTTGCTTGCTTGATTAAATATTTACGTAGAATTCATTCTCCTTGATTTGTCCTTGTTTTAAGTTGCAAAGGCAGCTTTGCAATGTAGTGAAGAAGTATTCTCTATTTATTTTTCTTATGTTTTTATATTTTGCTTTACAAAAAAAGGGAAATATGATTTTCGGCAGACATAATTCAAATAGACTTGATACTTACTTAACAGCCCACCACATTTTCCAGCTTTTTTGTGAATCCGGCAATTTCGGTGTGAATTCACGAATTTTGGGGTTGTATTCACGAATTGTCCGTCATTTTAGAGTGAATTCACGGAGTTTATACAAATGTTCGTGCAAATGTAAGAATATGCATAAATTAGCTTGTGCGTACCTGGAAGTGAGCGGAAAGTTTGAAAGCTGGTTCAGTTGGCCTAAATACTTCATGAATTGCATCGACTTTTGCACCACTTTTCTAAATTTATAATTTTTATAAATGTTCTCGAATAAACATTAAATATTTACAGAAACGAATTGCAAATGCTGCACTATTAATTTGAGATCAATATGGCCGAAGGAGAATGCTTATCAC
Source organism: Pocota personata (assembly GCA_963082735.1). Lineage (NCBI taxonomy): Eukaryota > Metazoa > Arthropoda > Insecta > Diptera > Syrphidae > Pocota > Pocota personata. Next base: position 25,437,879 of record OY720432.1, read on the forward strand.
TACCGCTTCAATGAAGCACACTTTTTTCTCGCTTCGAAATTTATAAAGCGATGAGCATAATTTGATGTTCAGTGAGCGATCCCTTAAATTGCTTCAGTAATATTGAAGCGCTTTAATTAACTGAACCGACACATTGCTTTCTGCTCTTTACTCATTGATTTCTGCTAGTGCCTTCCCACTTTTAACATAGACAGTGCCTGTAAAGTAGTACCAAAAGAGAAGACTTGAATCGTGTTGTTGTCGTTTCCAGTTTATTCGTAAAATTTTGCTCAGGAGGTGCAGTCGATTGCAAAAGAAAGAGTAGTACAAAATTTAGTGAAGCAAATCAAACAAAAAGAGGTAAAGGTAACTTTTGAGGAAACAAATAAATTATACCTTTTCTGGAGTGTTTTATAATACTTAGTTATTAGTAATTTTGTTGGTGATTATTTTTTCCACTTTATTAGCATTAATAACAAATTCAAAAATCGTGGGAAATATATGGTGCCTATATTTATCGGTACAACGCCCATTTTTAATTATAAAAATCGATTATGGATGTCGTCCCCAAATTATCTTAATGCATTGTCTCAGTGGAATATTGTTATCTATAAGTATTATTTATGTACAACTGTGTACATATGTAGAAGTGCGGAACTAGTGTAATTCGCTAAGAAATATATGGTGCCTATATTTATCGGTACAACGCCCATTTTTAATTATAAAAATCGATTATGGATGTCGTCTCCAAATTATCTTAATGCATTGTCTCAGTGGAATATTGTTATCTATAAGTATTATTTATGTACAACTGTGTATACATGTACATATGTAGAAGTGCGGAACTAGTGTAATTCGCTAAGAAATTTATATTTTATTTTTTGTGATTAGGTGAAGCTAGATTTTACTTTACCGGAACATCTTCAAAGGTTTTTTATTTTATTTTTATCGTTTATATTTTTTAGCTTGAAAAAAATGTCGAAAATGCAAACAAATTTGGGGCTCACTTATAAATAATCAATTGGAATCTTTTAAAAATGAAATTCTGATAAGTTAAGTCTGTTAAAATGGTGCGTATTTTGTTTTAAAAAAAAGTTTGGGCGTGTTTCAAATATAGGAAATTCGGAAATTTTTTTTTTTTTTTTTTGATTAGTCTAAAATGGTCTAAAAGGCATAAAAAAAAAATTTTGAGAGGAAGTTAATAGTATAAAGAAAATTTTTTAGAGAGGAAGTTAAGGGGTGGGTTTCCATTATGCGCACTGGGTTTCATTTCTGCTCTTTAGTCATTGATTTCTGCTAGTGCCTCCCACTTTTAACGTAGAAAGTGCCTGTAAAGTAGTACCAAAAGAGAAGACTTGAATCGTGGTGTTGTCGTTTTCAGTTTATTCTTAAAATTTTGCTCAGGAGGTGCAGTCGATTGCAAAAGAAAGAGTAGTGCAAAATTTAGTGAAGCAAAGCAAACAAAAAGAATTAAAGGTAACTTTTGAGGAAACAAATAAATTATACCTTTTCTGGAGTGTTTTATAATACTTAGTTATTAGTAATTTTGTTGGTGATTATTTTTTCCACTTTATTAGCATTAATAACAAATTCAAAAATCGTGGGAAATATATGGTGCCTATATTTATCGGTACAACGCCCATTTTTAATTATAAAAATCGATTATGGATGTCGTCCCCAAATTATCTTAATGCATTGTCTCAGTGGAATATTGTTATCTATAAGTATTATTTATGTACAACTGTGTATACATGTACATATGTAGAAGTGCGGAACTAGTATAATTCGCTAAGAAATTTATATTTTATTTTTTGTGATTAGGTGAAGCTAGATTTTACTTTACCGGAACATCTTCAAAGGTTTTTTATTTTATTTTTATCGTTTATATTTTTTAGCTTGAAAAAAATGTCGAAAATGCAAACAAATTTGGGGCTCACTTATAAATAATCAATTGGAATCTTTTAAAAATGAAATTCTGATAAGTTAAGTCTGTTAAAATGGTGCGTATTTTGTTTTAAAAAAAGTTTGGGGCGGGTTTCCAATATAGGAAATTCGCTAATTTTTTTTTTTTTTTTTTGATTAGTCTAAAATGGTCTAAACAGCGTAAAAAAAAATTTTGAGACTAAGATAATAGTATAAAGAAAATTTTTTTGGGCGGAAGTTAAGGGGTTTCCATTATGCGCACTGAGCAAAAATTTTTGTTTTATTTTTTTGAGAGGAAGTTAAGGGGTGGGTTTCCATTATGCGCACTGAGCAAAAATTTTTGTTTTATTTTTTTGAGAGGAAGTTAAGGGGCGGGTTTCCATTATCCGCACTGAGCATAAAAAAATTTTTTATTTTTTTCTCTCTTAAAATGGCCGAAAAACATAAATATAATATTTTTTTCTTGAGGAAATAAAAAATTTTGTTTCGCATGTTTTCATTTGTTTATAATTGTTGCCAGTTTAAGTGAAAATCACCTGGCGCTTTAAACAAAGCTACAAAGTTGAATAAGTGTATACCAAAAACTGTCAGGCAGGCGCCTATAAGAAAGTCTGGTGTATTTAAAGTGTGGGCTGGGTGGCTCGCTTCGATCGCTAACAGGCTTTTAACCCTTTTTTCCGCAGGGTTTAGCCGCTCACGCGACTTCGTCGCTCAGCTAAGGGTATGTCAACAACTGTCAGGAAGGCGCCTGGAGCTAATGTTTAATTATATTTACTCTGAGGTATTTAGCAGTATAATATTTTCAGTCAATTGAAAAAAAAAAAGAAAATATCAAAAAAGATAAAATTAACTTTAAATTATTTTAACTTTGGGACATATGGCAATATCTATATTTATATATATTTCCCAACATTCACTGCATTCACCACCCCACCCATCCCCCTCTTCAGCACTATTAATTTGAGATCAATATGGCCGAAGGAGAATGCTTATCACTACCGCTTCAATGAAGCACACTTTTTTCTCGCTTCGAAATTTATAAAGCGATGAGCATAATTTGATGTTCAGTGAGCGATCCCTTAAATTGCTTCAGTAATATTGAAGCGCTTTAATTAACTGAACCGACACATTGCTTTCTGCTCTTTACTCATTGATTTCTGCTAGTGCCTTCCCACTTTTAACATAGACAGTGCCTGTAAAGTAGTACCAAAAGAGAAGACTTGAATCGTGTTGTTGTCGTTTCCAGTTTATTCGTAAAATTTTGCTCAGGAGGTGCAGTCGATTGCAAAAGAAAGAGTAGTACAAAATTTAGTGAAGCAAATCAAACAAAAAGAGGTAAAGGTAACTTTTGAGGAAACAAATAAATTATACCTTTTCTGGAGTGTTTTATAATACTTAGTTATTAGTAATTTTGTTGGTGATTATTTTTTCCACTTTATTAGCATTAATAACAAATTCAAAAATCGTGGGAAATATATGGTGCCTATATTTATCGGTACAACGCCCATTTTTAATTATAAAAATCGATTATGGATGTCGTCCCCAAATTATCTTAATGCATTGTCTCAGTGGAATATTGTTATCTATAAGTATTATTTATGTACAACTGTGTATACATGTACATATGTAGAAGTGCGGAACTAGTGTAATTCGCTAAGAAATATATGGTGCCTATATTTATCGGTACAACGCCCATTTTTAATTATAAAAATCGATTATGGATGTCGTCTCCAAATTATCTTAATGCATTGTCTCAGTGGAATATTGTTATCTATAAGTATTATTTATGTACAACTGTGTATACATGTACATATGTAGAAGTGCGGAACTAGTGTAATTCGCTAAGAAATTTATATTTTATTTTTTGTGATTAGGTGAAGCTAGATTTTACTTTACCGGAACATCTTCAAAGGTTTTTTATTTTATTTTTATCGTTTATATTTTTTAGCTTGAAAAAAATGTCGAAAATGCAAACAAATTTGGGGCTCACTTATAAATAATCAATTGGAATCTTTTAAAAATGAAATTCTGATAAGTTAAGTCTGTTAAAATGGTGCGTATTTTGTTTTAAAAAAAAGTTTGGGCGTGTTTCAAATATAGGAAATTCGGAAATTTTTTTTTTTTTTTTTTGATTAGTCTAAAATGGTCTAAAAAGCATAAAAAAAAAATTTTGAGAGGAAGTTAATAGTATAAAGAAAATTTTTTAGAGAGGAAGTTAAGGGGTGGGTTTCCATTATGCGCACTGGGTTTCATTTCTGCTCTTTAGTCATTGATTTCTGCTAGTGCCTCCCACTTTTAACGTAGAAAGTGCCTGTAAAGTAGTACCAAAAGAGAAGACTTGAATCGTGGTGTTGTCGTTTTCAGTTTATTCTTAAAATTTTGCTCAGGAGGTGCAGTCGATTGCAAAAGAAAGAGTAGTGCAAAATTTAGTGAAGCAAAGCAAACAAAAAGAATTAAAGGTAACTTTTGAGGAAACAAATAAATTATACCTTTTCTGGAGTGTTTTATAATACTTAGTTATTAGTAATTTTGTTGGTGATTATTTTTTCCACTTTATTAGCATTAATAACAAATTCAAAAATCGTGGGAAATATATGGTGCCTATATTTATCGGTACAACGCCCATTTTTAATTATAAAAATCGATTATGGATGTCGTCCCCAAATTATCTTAATGCATTGTCTCAGTGGAATATTGTTATCTATAAGTATTATTTATGTACAACTGTGTATACATGTACATATGTAGAAGTGCGGAACTAGTATAATTCGCTAAGAAATTTATATTTTATTTTTTGTGATTAGGTGAAGCTAGATTTTACTTTACCGGAACATCTTCAAAGGTTTTTTATTTTATTTTTATCGTTTATATTTTTTAGCTTGAAAAAAATGTCGAAAATGCAAACAAATTTGGGGCTCACTTATAAATAATCAATTGGAATCTTTTAAAAATGAAATTCTGATAAGTTAAGTCTGTTAAAATGGTGCGTATTTTGTTTTAAAAAAAGTTTGGGGCGGGTTTCCAATATAGGAAATTCGCTAATTTTTTTTTTTTTTTTTTGATTAGTCTAAAATGGTCTAAACAGCGTAAAAAAAAATTTTGAGACTAAGATAATAGTATAAAGAAAATTTTTTTGGGCGGAAGTTAAGGGGTTTCCATTATGCGCACTGAGCAAAAATTTTTGTTTTATTTTTTTGAGAGGAAGTTAAGGGGTGGGTTTCCATTATGCGCACTGAGCAAAAATTTTTGTTTTATTTTTTTGAGAGGAAGTTAAGGGGCGGGTTTCCATTATCCGCACTGAGCATAAAAAAAATTTTTATTTTTTTCTCTCTTAAAATGGCCGAAAAACATAAATATAATATTTTTTTCTTGAGGAAATAAAAAATTTTGTTTCGCATGTTTTCATTTGTTTATAATTGTTGCCAGTTTAAGTGAAAATCACCTGGCGCTTTAAACAAAGCTACAAAGTTGAATAAGTGTATACCAAAAACTGTCAGGCAGGCGCCTATAAGAAAGTCTGGTGTATTTAAAGTGTGGGCTGGGTGGCTCGCTTCGATCGCTAACAGGCTTTTAACCCTTTTTTCCGCAGGGTTTAGCCGCTCACGCGACTTCGTCGCTCAGCTAAGGGTATGTCAACAACTGTCAGGAAGGCGCCTGGAGCTAATGTTTAATTATATTTACTCTGAGGTATTTAGCAGTATAATATTTTCAGTCAATTGAAAAAAAAAAGAAAATATCAAAAAAGATAAAATTAACTTTAAATTATTTTAACTTTGGGACATATGGCAATATCTATATTTATATATATTTCCCAACATTCACTGCATTCACCACCCCACCCATCCCCCTCTTCAGCACTATTAATTTGAGATCAATATGGCCGAAGGAGAATGCTTATCACTACCGCTTCAATGAAGCACACTTTTTTCTCGCTTCGAAATTTATAAAGCGATGAGCATAATTTGATGTTCAGTGAGCGATCCCTTAAATTGCTTCAGTAATATTGAAGCGCTTTAATTAACTGAACCGACACATTGCTTTCTGCTCTTTATTCATTGATTTCTGCTAGTGCCTTCCCACTTTTAACATAGACAGTGCCTGTAAAGTAGTACCAAAAGAGAAGACTTGAATCGTGTTGTTGTCGTTTCCAGTTTATTCGTAAAATTTTGCTCAGGAGGTGCAGTCGATTGCAAAAGAAAGAGTAGTACAAAATTTAGTGAAGCAAATCAAACAAAAAGAGGTAAAGGTAACTTTTGAGGAAACAAATAAATTATACCTTTTCTGGAGTGTTTTATAATACTTAGTTATTAGTAATTTTGTTGGTGATTATTTTTTCCACTTTATTAGCATTAATAACAAATTCAAAAATCGTGGGAAATATATGGTGCCTATATTTATCGGTACAACGCCCATTTTTAATTATAAAAATCGATTATGGATGTCGTCCCCAAATTATCTTAATGCATTGTCTCAGTGGAATATTGTTATCTATAAGTATTATTTATGTACAACTGTGTATACATGTACATATGTAGAAGTGCGGAACTAGTGTAATTCGCTAAGAAATATATGGTGCCTATATTTATCGGTACAACGCCCATTTTTAATTATAAAAATCGATTATGGATGTCGTCTCCAAATTATCTTAATGCATTGTCTCAGTGGAATATTGTTATCTATAAGTATTATTTATGTACAACTGTGTATACATGTACATATGTAGAAGTGCGGAACTAGTGTAATTCGCTAAGAAATTTATATTTTATTTTTTGTGATTAGGTGAAGCTAGATTTTACTTTACCGGAACATCTTCAAAGGTTTTTTATTTTATTTTTATCGTTTATATTTTTTAGCTTGAAAAAAATGTCGAAAATGCAAACAAATTTGGGGCTCACTTATAAATAATCAATTGGAATCTTTTAAAAATGAAATTCTGATAAGTTAAGTCTGTTAAAATGGTGCGTATTTTGTTTTAAAAAAAAGTTTGGGCGTGTTTCAAATATAGGAAATTCGGAAATTTTTTTTTTTTTTTTTGATTAGTCTAAAATGGTCTAAAAAGCATAAAAAAAAAATTTTGAGAGGAAGTTAATAGTATAAAGAAAATTTTTTAGAGAGGAAGTTAAGGGGTGGGTTTCCATTATGCGCACTGGGTTTCATTTCTGCTCTTTAGTCATTGATTTCTGCTAGTGCCTCCCACTTTTAACGTAGAAAGTGCCTGTAAAGTAGTACCAAAAGAGAAGACTTGAATCGTGGTGTTGTCGTTTTCAGTTTATTCTTAAAATTTTGCTCAGGAGGTGCAGTCGATTGCAAAAGAAAGAGTAGTGCAAAATTTAGTGAAGCAAAGCAAACAAAAAGAATTAAAGGTAACTTTTGAGGAAACAAATAAATTATACCTTTTCTGGAGTGTTTTATAATACTTAGTTATTAGTAATTTTGTTGGTGATTATTTTTTCCACTTTATTAGCATTAATAACAAATTCAAAAATCGTGGGAAATATATGGTGCCTATATTTATCGGTACAACGCCCATTTTTAATTATAAAAATCGATTATGGATGTCGTCCCCAAATTATCTTAATGCATTGTCTCAGTGGAATATTGTTATCTATAAGTATTATTTATGTACAACTGTGTATACATGTACATATGTAGAAGTGCGGAACTAGTATAATTCGCTAAGAAATTTATATTTTATTTTTTGTGATTAGGTGAAGCTAGATTTTACTTTACCGGAACATCTTCAAAGGTTTTTTATTTTATTTTTATCGTTTATATTTTTTAGCTTGAAAAAAATGTCGAAAATGCAAACAAATTTGGGGCTCACTTATAAATAATCAATTGGAATCTTTTAAAAATGAAATTCTGATAAGTTAAAATGTTAAAATGGTGCGTATTTTGTTTTAAAAAAAGTTTGGGGCGGGTTTCCAATATAGGAAATTCGCTAATTTTTTTTTTTTTTTTTTGATTAGTCTAAAATGGTCTAAACAGCGTAAAAAAAAATTTTGAGACTAAGATAATAGTATAAAGAAAATTTTTTTGGGCGGAAGTTAAGGGGTTTCCATTATGCGCACTGAGCAAAAATTTTTGTTTTATTTTTTTGAGAGGAAGTTAAGGGGTGGGTTTCCATTATGCGCACTGAGCAAAAATTTTTGTTTTATTTTTTTGAGAGGAAGTTAAGGGGCGGGTTTCCATTATCCGCACTGAGCATAAAAAAAATTTTTATTTTTTTCTCTCTTAAAATGGCCGAAAAACATAAATATAATATTTTTTTCTTGAGGAAATAAAAAATTTTGTTTCGCATGTTTTCATTTGTTTATAATTGTTGCCAGTTTAAGTGAAAATCACCTGGCGCTTTAAACAAAGCTACAAAGTTGAATAAGTGTATACCAAAAACTGTCAGGCAGGCGCCTATAAGAAAGTCTGGTGTATTTAAAGTGTGGGCTGGGTGGCTCGCTTCGATCGCTAACAGGCTTTTAACCCTTTTTTCCGCAGGGTTTAGCCGCTCACGCGACTTCGTCGCTCAGCTAAGGGTATGTCAACAACTGTCAGGAAGGCGCCTGGAGCTAATGTTTAATTATATTTACTCTGAGGTATTTAGCAGTATAATATTTTCAGTCAATTAAAAAAAAAAAGAAAATATCAAAAAAGATAAAATTAACTTTAAATTATTTTAACTTTGGGACATATGGCAATATCTATATTTATATATATTTCCCAACATTCACTGCATTCACCACCCCACCCATCCCCCTCTTCAGCAACAGAAATTATTTAGCACAAGCGTTATGCCTTTTCTGTGAAAATTGAAAACTTTAAAAGTAAAAAAAAAAAAAACGTCCTAACATAATTAATTTGTGTTTAAAAAACATCAATTAGCAATTAAAAATTTGTACATATTAAATGCTAACAATTCGGAGTACATACACGACACAATGACTTACCTTGTTGCTAAAATTAAACAAGTCAAATAATAATGTCAATCCAAAATAGCTGTGAGCTGTCATAACGTGCGACAGTAGTAGAGAGTAGCTCTACTCTGACGTTGAGGTTCCGCTTACGATATGTACGATCAAAAACCGACCAGCCGCTTGAGGTCACATTTGGTGTTACCGCATAAGATCCCATTTACTACGTTTATATGCATACTTGAAGCCAGGTTCAACCCGGCTTGAGATTCATATAAACGCAGATCGAGTTGAAATGGGATCGACTCAACTCGACTCAGCTAACAGAGCTGGATCGAGTTAGAAAAATGCATGTATACCTGGGTTGAGGGGTTGAGGGGTTGAACTGACATGTTGTCTCTGTGTGTGTCTGATTTCAGATAACGAATCTAACACAACAGAACACTAACACAATCAAAAGCAGAATGTCTGCTATACTTATTTTCAACCACGTTTGAATTTTTCAATCTTTCGACTCGGTGTGTAGAAATACTCAGATCGAAATCTCAACTCCATCCCAACTCGATCCCCCGATTCTGCATATAAACGTGGTAAATGTTTCTACTAAGGGTATGTCAACAACTGTCAGGCAGGCGTCTGGAGCTAATGTTTAATTATATTTACTCTGGGGTATTTAGCAGTATAATATTTTCAGTCAATTAAAAAAAAAAGAAAATATCAAAAAAGACAAAATTAACTTCAAATTATTTTAACTTTGGGACATATGGCAATATCTATATTTATATATATTTCCCAACATTCACTGCATTCACCACCCCACCCATCCCCCTCTTCAGCAACAGAAATTACTTAGCACAAGCGTTATGCCTTTTATGTGAAAATTGAAAACTTTAAAAGTAAAAAAAAAAAAATAGAAAAAAAAAAACGTCCTAACATAATTAATTTGTGTTTAAAAAACATCAATTAGCAGCTAAAAATTTGTACATATTAAATGCTAACAATTTGGAGTACATACACGACACAATGACTTACCTTGTTGCTAAAATTAAACAAGTCAAATAATAATGTCAATCCGAAATAGCTGTAAGCTGTCATAACGTGCGACAGTAGTAGAGAGTAGCTCTACTCTGATGTTGAGGTTCCGCTTACGATATGTACGATCAAAAACCGACCAGCCGCTTGAGGTCACATTTGGTGTTATGTCTGCTATACTTATTTTCAACCACGTTTGAATTTTTCAATCTTTCGACTCGGTGTGTAGAAATACTCAGATCGAAATCTCAACTCCATCCCAACTCGATCCCCCGATTCTGCATATAAACGTGGTAAATGTTTCTACTAATTCTGTCAATGCGCGATCGCCACATTGTGTTTCTCTTTCTACTCTAAGTGTGAGCAAAGCAACAACACTACGCATGACTGACCCTCCTGCCAAAGTGTCCCGCCATTTTCACGTGATGAAACTAGTAATTCAAGGGCTGGAATAATAATACTGGAATTCAGCACTGGAAAACGATGGGAAATAAGAAAATCTATCAATTATATTTAAGATTATTTAACTGACAATTATTGCTCGGGTGGTTTGTGAGAAAAAAAATCATCCCAGTTAGCCGCTGTAATACGAGTATGTACATATATCATCGGTTCATATTGTTCTTATATCTTTTTTTGTATATCGTTTGTAGAGTTGTTTGGTAATTAAGGTTGGTATTGTAACTAAGGTTGCAAAACACGACAAATACTGGATTTGTTCCTTTTTATTAACGACTTAGATACAGCTCTGAAATAATTATTTTTTAAGGTTCTAAGCATCGAACGTAATGTTTCCGGTCCGACCCATTGTGGTATCTCCGGAAATTTAAAATTTCAACATTATGTATTTCATTTGACCCACCGGAACATTCACACCATGAACAGATTGAATTCGAAAGAGTAAGAAGATGTTCAACTCTTTCAGATATTTCTTATATTTTATGGAAAACGACTGAAACGATTTTAATGAAACTCCTAAAAAAACGATTTAGGAGGTAATAATGATAGTAGGTTCTTCAGCTTACGGAAATAAAATAAAATTCTGATATATTGCCATTGAAATAATCGCAATTAAGATATGATATTAATTGTAATTGACTACAGAAAATCATTCGTGGACTGTTCAAAAATGTATCATAGAAGTGCTTCTAAAAAGAAATACATTATAATGACGTTTTGCTTGCTTGATTAAATATTTACGTAGAATTCATTCTCCTTGATTTGTCCTTGTTTTAAGTTGCAAAGGCAGCTTTGCAATGTAGTGAAGAAGTATTAAATGATTTATTTTTACGGAAACTGAGCTTATTTGCATAGAATCCAGTTCTACTTTTATGTTTTCGGTGTGCTTAATGTATTCTTTAATGTACATAGAGGAACCGCCTCTCGCATTTTCCGAAGGATGATGCGCGTGATAATCACTGTAGCCTTTTATTCTGGGTCCAGGTCCTTTTTTTAAGTGGGTTTCCGATATTAAGCATATATCAATATTGTTTTTTCCGTAAAAAGATTTCTAATTCGTCTATTTTAGAATGCCGTTTGCATTCCACGTTAGTATCTTTAGCAGCTGTTTCATATTCATGTTTTGTTGTTTGTCTTGCGAGGCTTGAACTCGAGCTTGCTCAATTTGTCGAAAATAACTTGATTAACCTTGGTTTGCTCCTCAAGTTTTTCCAATATCACAGCTAATATTTGGCAGACCGGATGTTTTGTGGCTGACCTTAATTCGACTTGCGCGTACGATTTCGTACTTCCAGCCAGTGGCAGTTTTTCCGTTGGACTTGGACCAGCGACGTTCTCTTGTACAATTTTTATATTTTCCTTTATCGGTCTCGTCCTTTTGACTGGCTAACGGTCTTAGGCTTATCGATTTTAGGATCTTTTAAGATTGGTTCAGGGTGTAGCGGTTTTTTTTAGAGTATCGCGTCTTTTTTGAAGTTCCTTGGCGATTTCGCAACCTCGATAGTTCGCTGGGTGGTTTCCCATGCAATTCGCGTAGACTGCTGGGACCTGCTTGGTTATGTTGCACTCTTCCGAGAAATGTGTACCGGCACATTTTACGCACCGTGGTTCTTTCTGGCAGTATGCCTGCGTATGGTTAAAGCCTTGGCATCGCTTACACTGAGGTATCGATCTCTTGCCCTTACGCAGGGCTCGACTTTTACTTTGATGTTTAGAATGGTTTTTATTTTGAAGATTTCGTCCACATTCTCGGTCCTATCAAAGGTAAGCATAAAAAGTGGGATACCGCGTTTGATGACATTATCTTTGTCTCCTTCCGTACGTTGCTTTTCCTTCTTTCTGGATAATATTCACGGCGTCAAGTATTTTCAAGCCTTGGCTTTTCACGTCTTCCATAACGTCTTTTTTTGCGCACGACGGGTGAAGTCCCCTAACAAAGACTCGCAGTGGTTTTTCGTACTTATTCTCGTAAGTATACCATTGGATTTTCTCGGTGTTTAATTTTAGAGACAGTACTCGGTAGGAGTCTGAGTCATCTACGTTGATTTTCCACGCGAGGTTATATTGTTTTTTGTCCTCAGCGTATTTTTGAAAAGATTACGAAGTTTTCCATAGTCCGCTATCCCGACGACATTTATAGCGGGTGGAGGGCGATTTTTCGCTAGGGTTTTTGCCTTGTTTGATACGGCGAGCTTATCTTCCTATTGTGAAACATCGGGTGAAGTAACGGCCTTACGTTTTTTGCTAGGCCTTTTTTTGGAGGCCGGATTGGTTTCGTGGGCAAGTTCTTCCTCGTCCGTAAAATATTCACTTGCTGGACGGTTTGGCGTTGTATCGGGATCTTTCGGTACATGAATGTTCTTTAGATCCTCGTTTTCTTTTCGCAGAGCATGCACTTCCTTTTTAAGCTCGTGGAAGAGTCACTCCATTTCATTAAGTTTAGTTTGTACTTCGTTGTTCTCTTTTACGAAGCATTTCGTTTTCATTGAGTCCTGGTTACCCGGCGGACTACTTTTCTCGGAGATATTTGATGTAGGTGGTAGGGTTTTCGCTTGTGAATCAGTTTTATGTTCACTTCCAACTTTACTGGTTTCAGTTCCAGATTTCTGTTTTTGTATCTTCGGAATACTTACAATTATAGCGCTATCTTTGGTCGAAAGGCTTTTTTGCGCTATCGCTTTTGGTGGAGTTCTCGGCGTGAGTGAACTTCTTCTGGAGTTTTGTTGGAGAAGCAATATTTGTGTATGTATTCATATTCATAAGAATATATTTAGATGATTATTTGTGTGATTATTACTAGGGGATATTTCATATTTCGTGTGAGAGGTGGTTTCCCGTTGCCTTCCTCTCGTTCTTTTGTACACTTCCTTTATTTTCTCTTATTTTATGTTGTTGTTCGTGATTGATGTTGCGAAATCCTTGATTCTTTGCCCTTGTCGTTGCCTTTAGATGTTTGCTGTAGTTGTTCAACTCAGCTTTTGCTAGAAGGAAACTATCTCGGAATTGCTATCCAAGTGAGTTTCCTTATCGGCTTTCTTATTCACCGAATTTTTACGAGTGCGATTTGTGGGTTTCTGTTTTTTGGACGGGTTGGGCGATTTGATTTTCATATGTTCTTCGTCTTTGCCCTCATTTCCAGATCTTGGTCTCTTCTCTTTGATGTTTTTCACGATGTTGGAGGTGTTATTTTCGATAACAATTTTTTGACCGTCAATTAACATGTGATTACCATTAATCTGTAAAGTTTTACCCTCTTCTCTTCGTTTCTTATCTTTCTTTCTTATTTCTGATCTTAGCTTTCTTTCCTCAAAAAAGAAATCTTGATCAATAAACCACTGTGTGCCTTTCAACTTGTTCTTGTTTTTTTTTTTAAATCTCGAATTTCAGAATGTTAGAGTTAATTGGCCTGGGTTTTTCTGTATTTCTTTGTCCAATCCTTTTGGCGAAGGTTATGTCAGGCTTATTGCATTCTACTTCTAACTTGCTGACTATAATCGCTTTTACCACGTCAGCCAGCCTTTCCGTTTCGGATTCTTTACAATTAAAAAATACTAAATTGTTCTTTTTTAACTCTTTCATGTTTAGCAATAATCTTGTTTTGTGACTCTACCGTCTCTTTAAGTAACTCAATTCTTTTTCCAATTTTATGATTTTGATATTTATTTACTTCCTTGACTTCTCCGATTTGTTTAGAGAGATTTTCTGATTCATTTCTTTCGTCAATAGTTTATACAGATCAAAAGAGCTGAATTCTTCTTTGCTTTCCGTCATTACTCTAAGCGGAAAGAAGTAGACTTAAAAAGTGGATTATTGTTATTATGCAGTACAATGCATTAAAAGTTCCTTTAAGGAGACAGACAATAAATATACAGATGTCCAACTCCCATACAAAAAAGTGGTGTATGAAAATAAAATCCACTAAAAAAAAGCTTTTTAAAAAGCTTCAAATAAAAAACTAACAACAAAATCTGTTTTTTCTCTCTCTCTCTCTTCTACTCCATCAAATCAGTAATCACGTGAAAAATCACACACAGAAAAAAAATCAGAAACCTTTTTTTTCTACTCTCTTCTCATTTGATCATGGCACACAGAACATTGTTTTTGTTTAGCTGTGCACCAGCACCTGTGCTGCAAAACAAAAAAGAAGAGAACAGTTGCAGGAGCGACTGAGGTGCGAAGTGAAATGCTGATGCCGGCACGGTGACTAGGGTGGATAACTTTGCGTGCATAGATCGTTTACGTGTGGAGATGGTTGGGTACATGTGTACTTATAATTTTGTTTCTACCTTGATGTACTGCTCATCGAAATCCTATGGAATGTTATTTTAATGAACGGCCACAAGTTTTAAACACACAAGTCATAAACACGGCTGAATATAAAAACGGAAAACTTTGAATGCGTCTCCTAAAAAATTTGAATTTCGCTCCAACTGTGAGTTTCGAATGAAATTTAAATATGCAAAAATTAAAAGAAAATTGTCGAAAATATTTCTCTACTGTGTCGAAATTTATGAATGTACATATTTATGTATTTGTATTATATTTCCGCCCTTGTAATTACTTACTCTTCACTGCTCTTAGCCTACTTAAGTGAAGGTGACTAATGTTCGAAATTAAAAAAACTAACTGAAAAAAATCACAGACTTTAAGACATTAATCATTAACTTATATTAGGAACACATTTAATTTCAGTTTTATCACCTTTACTGAATTAGTTTCCAGGGGACACGACCGAGGGCGTGGCAGGATAGGATTTAGGAAAACATGTCATGCGTTCATTACATTTAGCATTTTTTTATTTTATTTTTTAGGAGTTCTATTCTTATTTAGGTTTTTGTCAAGAACCCATTTACAATTTTTCCAGAGCAAACCACTATTAGGAAATTTATTAAATCAAGTTGATTATGTTTTGTTTTAGATTAGATGCAAAAGGTAGTTTTTGAAAGTATGTGGACAAAATTTTCAGATGAAGGCGGCATATTTGAATCATCAGAAGTGGTCAAATTGTATTTGAATAGGTTGTTTCGAATACTTTTGATAAGATGAGCAATATCGTACATTCCATATATGGATTTCTCTTTGTAAATAAAGCTAACGTTTTTTTTCGTGAAGATTAAGTTTACTAAATAAACTACGATTTGTAGGACTTGAACACAGCTCTTATATTCAGTTTCATCTCTGCGCATATGTCAAGACAATTATATGCCTCAATCTCAAGCTGTTTCGTAGGTATATTACTTGGCCAAACGACATGATATACAACTTGCTTAAAATTTCTACATAAACTGCGAATCATAAAAACGCACGCAGACTTAGCGCATGTATTTGACCTTTGATTTCCTCCATAATCAACAAAACCTTCAATTTCGTCCTTGAATTTATTGTACGTTAGATTCGCCTGAAGGCTCATTTCATTCGTCAAAAATTATAATAACTTCTTTTTCTTTTGGTGAAAATGTTGCGGTTATTTTCTTTATCTCCTCTAATACATTCGTGTTCAATCTTAGACATAGACTTTTAATCTTAATCCGTCTATGTAAAGAAGATGGGTGCGGCAAGTGTAATCCAAGTTGATCTCGTAGCTGTAGCCGGAAGACGAACGGGAAAAAAAAGCACTGCGAAAACCCACTTCTCTTCTTCGGTGTATTCTCTTGTACTCTGGGATTGAATGAGCTTCGAAAATGTCTTTGTATTTTGATTAACATCAATCAATAAATCAATTTTCTATTGGATTGGCCTTTTTTTTTTATCAGCTATTATGCGACGAATTTTCTTCAACAGTTTTTTTTAAATTTTTCACTTTTATCTTTTTTTTCAACCCATCATTTGATTTCTTAAGTTTGTTTATTCTCTTTATATAAAAAGACTGCCTTTTAAGCTGAGTCTCACAGTTTGCGCAATTAAATTCTGTGTTTTCATTGAATCTGTTCTTGATAACGTTTTTGAAGCTAAGTTCAATTCTTCTTCTGAAACTTCTTCACTTATTGCCATGGAGTTTAATCTGGTTTCTTTGTGATTTGTATAGGTTAGTAAAGCCTTGCTAGGATCAAAATATATCGTATTGTCATCATCATTACCAATAGAAATATTCTCTGTTTGTTTCAAAAATAGCGACGGATAAGCAGTTTGTTTTAAATATTTTTTCCCAATGTTATTATTTTCAAAGTGCTTGTATATATAGTAATTAAATAAACCTGAAAATCAATTTTATGTTTAGTAAATAGTTTGCTGGTGATGTAAACTGAATCCCTGAAACTCCAATCGATACGTCTTAACGTAATTCATTGCTAAATAAAATCGTACTTGAAAGTAGAAGTACTTGAAATATTTTCAAGTAATATTAAAATATAATAATAATAATAATATAATACAAAAATATAATAACAATAAAAGAAAATATTTTTTTTTACGTAAAAAACGACAGTTTGTTTTATATTTACCCAACCCCAACATATAATAACGTTCAATAAACAATCAATCGATTCGATAAACTACACAACAATTAAAACGAGCACTTTTTTATTTATCCAACAGAAGTCACTTTTACATTCAAACACTAATGAACGGAAGAAGGGGAAAGAAGCGAGCGAAAAATAAAAAAAGCTTTATTTGCTTTAGGTGAGCTTTTCTTTTCCGAAAGCTATTTGTCACCTAAGATAACAAATTTCCTCATTTGTTTATATGGGCGTGCGACATCTGTATATTTATTGTCTGTGCTCTAAGGTTTGATGGAGTAAATTAGAGGATGTGATGTGAGATGTTATTGAAATTGTATTTTTATGAGGATTACTGTACCTGATTTGCCATATTCATAATCTTTATTGTGGTGAAATATTTTGTAGTTTTTCATGTTGAAGTATTTAATAGTTTAAGATGTTACTAGCTGACCCGTGCTCGCCTTGCTTACTTCCCCCTAAGCTCTTTCCATAGTCCACAGATATACCCATATTGCATATTTATACACGCACTGCTGCTGTGTATTTCCGCTCGGCGACATATGTTATTGTGTTATATATACTGATAGAACATCATTATCACCAGCGTTCCCACTTTCACTACTATCGTAGTGTTTCACTACATTTTCTTGGTTTACTTACCATCTATTTCACTACGTCGTTCATTAAAAGAATTGTATAGTGTTTTGACTCTGCGTATTCAAAAGTTAGCAAATGCATTCATTTCGTCATGGTGTAGACGTGTCTAACTGCAGTTCAACCAAATTTATCCAATCCAAGAGACAATGCTAAAATAAATAACCACTTCATAAGAAGTAAGAATCTCATTTTTTGTTATTTTTATTATTGCCTTCCTTGGTAAGTTCTTTAGTACGACACCAGATATAAGGTCATATCCAGGACTTTTCTTTGCATTTATTTCATGCTTAATTAAGTTGTAAATTTCATTAGGAATTGTTTTTTTTTTTTTTTTTTTAATTTACACGTGTTAAAGGGGATATGAATACCCTTATACTAATTTTTAGAACACGTGGGTTTTTGTGGAAAGAGGAAGAGACAGAGAGAAAGAAAGATTGGTGTAGTGGGTTTGAAACTTAGGTGGTATTGAGTTTCTGTAAACTCCAAGGGTGGCTGTCCAGATAACTGGGGAGTATTTTGTTTTGTTTTTCGCTATTATTGTCATTGCTTATGATTCACAGTTTTTTTTTCCGTCCAACTGATGTCATCATCACGATCAAGTTGCATTTTAGCCATATGACCACCCTACTGCCAGTGTTATGCCTTCACAGTAGAGTTGACTTAGCTTTCGCAATTGATCGACTTTTTTTATTTATTTCATGCGAAATAAATAGATGATTCTTGACATCAGGATTCGAACCGTGAATCAACAGCGTGACAAGCGATGATGTTACCACTACACCACGGCCACCACGGTGTGAGCAGAATTTCTTCGCTTTCTTCTTCTGAAGGACCTATTAACGTAGGTTGTATACTTCCATTTTCAACTGGTGGTTTAAATATGTTTTCTAGGTAGTCTGCGAAGAGAATGGTTTTGTCCTCATCGCTTCTTGCCCATTTTCCATCAGTTGCTTTGATTGGAGGTATTTGCACAGTAGGCTGTTTTAATCCTTTTGTTGCTTTCCATAGAGAGTAATTAGTTACGTATTCAGCTGTTAACCCTCTGAGGTACCTTTTCATTGAATCTTCCTTAAATTTTTTAATTTCTCTTAGTTGTTGACAGAGGTTGTTTAGCTTGGCTTTATGTTGTGGAGCTCTTGTTTTCTGCCACGTTCTTCTTGCTCGTCTTTTATCTGCTACTAAATCTTTTATTTCTTTCGTGTAGTTTCTTTTTGTGTTCTTTCTCTTTAGGGCAGGGGTGCTTTCCCAGGCCGATTGCTGAATATCGCTGACCAACTTATGCAGTTCTTTTTCTACATCATTTTTGGTTATAAGGGGTATCATTAAATCTATTTTACTCGTTAAGTTCAGCTTGAAGGCTTGCCAATCTGTTCTGTTGTTTGTTAAAGTTTTAATATTTGTATTTTTAATTATATAATCACTCATTTGGAGAATTATAGGTGAATGGTCAGAGCTTAGATACTCGAACTCATCTATATGTGTATAACTGCTTGACAAATTTTTGATTATGAAAAAATCAATTAGATCTGGTATCTTATTTTTGTCTGTAGGCCAGAACGTGGGCCTTCCTGTCGAGAGAATTTCGCATTGATGTTTTTGAATAGCAGCATAAAGTTCTTTTCCTCTCGTTGTTGTCAATCTGGATCCCCAGTTAAGGTTTTTGGCATTAAAATCTCCACCTATTATGTATCTGTTTCCTAGTTTTTCAAAAAAATCTGAATATTCTTTTTTAATTGAATGTTTTGGAGGACAGTAAATAGCAACGATATTAATTTTTTTATGCTTAGCTTTTATACACACTGCTGTAGCTTGTATTTTCTCTGTTATATACTTCAATTCCTCATATTGTTGTATATTATTTTTTACTATTACTGCACTTCCACCCTTAGCTGTGTTTTCAGGGTGAGCGGTATGGTAGATTTTGTAGTTTTTAAATTTTGTTTGCGTGTGTTTTGTAAAATGGGTTTCTGAGATAAGACAAATGTCTATGTTATTTGTTTCAAGAATCACCTGCAATTCCTGTTGATGTTGCAGGAGACCATTTGCATTCCAACATATCACTTTAAGATTTTGATCCATGATTATGCTTAGGTACTTTGTCCTTGGTATTTTCTAACTTTTTAAGTCGCATATCTAGTGCATTAAGTTTGGTTAGGATCAGTTGTAGTGTGTGATTCATGTCATTGCTTGGTTGAGTCTTTTGTTGGTTACACTCAGGTTGGTCCTTTTTCTGCATAGCATGCTGTTTTTTATGTGCAACCACTTGAGCATATGACATTATACCCGCGCTGGTTTCTTTAGCGTTCGGTTTTGTGTTTTCTTTTGCAATGGGTTTTTTGTTTTCTTTTGCAATGGGTTTTTTAATCTCTAGTTTTGATAGTTCCACATCTACTTTAATATTATCTGGTGATTCTTGTTTTTTATCAAGAATTTTGTTTTTGGTGTTTAGTTTTTTATTTAAGATATTCTGCAGTTCTATGGCAACAATGCACCAATTCTTCTGACAGCTGGTTTTCTATCAGGGTAAGGAACGCACATGTATAGATTTGGATGTTATTATTTCTTATGATGATGGGAACAATTAGGAAGAGAACAAAAATACTTTCCTCAAAACTTTTATACTAATTGACGAATGAAGTTACTACCCCAGTGAGGGTATTGTGTTTGTTTTTTAACTTGTAGTTGTAGATTAGGGGGTGATGTCTGAATGAGCAATTGTTTATATCGCATTCACAATTTGATTTGCACTCTGTTTGGCACAGTCTTTTGTCTTTTACAGCTTGCCATATCTGCGAAAGATCGAACCTCTTAAAATTGTGGCACAGTTGTACTGCAGTACATCTTCCTTTGTAAATCCAACAATTGTAAGATTGTTCCTTAGCGCTCTGAGTGACCACTGAATGTGAGTAGCTCTATCGGCGTTACATGCCTTGCTGTAATTTGATTCGCCGTGAATTTGTAGGTTGGCTCGAATGCCTTAGGATAGAGACTGGTGCTTCGCTAACTGAGGGTTTTCTTTGAGAACGGAAAAGGGTGATAAATTTTGCATTAGAGCGTTTACAAACCCACACAAACAAACTTATAAATACCAATATCTTAGCCTTAGCGTTGGAAATACAGCCTGCTCTTAAATGCACCGATACGATATATTTAACATAATCAAGTTTTTGCGAGAAACGATTTAGTTAACATTCTTGCCCAAATCAAAACTCCAATTCTGATTATAGGTACTGCTAATGCCTAGAGTGTCCTTTGGGGTTCCTCAATCACCAACCCCAGAGGTGTCACCCTAGAAAAATTCTTATCGGACTCAAACCTCATGATTCTCAACAACGGTTCTCCTACGCACTTTTCCACACATAACACCTTTTCAATCACTCATTTAACATGCTGTTTATCCGAATTGAATTAAAGACAAATTTTATATGATCTATATAATAGTGATCACTTCCGCATAATTTTCACTACCACCATTAGTTCTGTTTACTCTGAAACATCAGTAAATTCCAAGTTTACAACGGATTGTGCTAATTGGGTTTGTTTTAGCAAGCACATTATAGATTACTTATCAGTAAATAATACTTCGACTAATATTAATAAAGAAGCTGCTCTATTCCAGAAAGCGATCCGCACAGCCGCAAACAAGCACGCATATTACCCCAAACCAAACTGTCCTATGGTGGAATCATGAGTTGAACGTTCTTAGAAATGATAAAGTTAAAGCATGCAGGAACTTCAAAAAATACCCAAGCCAGGATAACTCAATCTTCAAAAAAATCAATGCTAAATTCCGCAAAGAATTAAAAGTCAGTAAACCTGAGGCATCAACTTGAACCTAAAATCAAAGCAACTTTTGGATTGGAGTAGCTACAGACACCATTACTTGCCCATCAATTCGACAGACAGCACCCGTCCTATCCCGCCTCCACCTCTAAATCGTTGAACTCGCCTTTTTCAGATTTAGATTAGGTCACACACCAACACCTCATCAAGAGAGAAAGTACACCTACATGGACATAAAGCATATTCTAGGCATAGGATATGCCTGCATACAAATAAACCAGCTGCTAAATCTCTCCCACTCATCAGTCTACGAAATCTTAAGAAACCCCACTCCTGAAAACATTCTAAAAATAAACAGGTTTTTAAAAATCTCTAACTTTAAAATTTTATCTATTATAACTTTTATTGTATCTATAACTAGATATCTATTTCTATTAACCTAAGTTATAAAAAAGATAAGTTAGTTATATCTTTATTAAAATACAATAGAGCCGAAAGCCTCAGAAGATACTGCTCATTTACTGTTAGTATGTTAATTTTAATTATATATTAATAAATTATAATAATAACAATTCATCTACAAGTAAATTTCCTTAATTTTCTTGCAGAAAAAATACCTTAATAAATGGCCCAACCAATCACCGATTCTACTAATGGCGATACCCATGAGGAAGGATACGCACCACGTCTTAATGATATATCTAAGAAATTCATAAGCGATTGTATTGCTGAAAAGGAACGCTTAGGTGGTGATTTCCCATTAGCTGCTATGCTAATCGATGAAGCCATCGATAGAGTACAAACAACTGGTCGTATACCTGGCCGCGATATGCATGCTGATGTTTTCAAACAAAAACCAATGAAAGTTACACAGAAGGTGTTTGTCCCGGTGAAACAATTTCCTAAATTCAATTTCAATGGAAAAATTCTCGGACCAAAAGGTAATTCCCTACGTCGCCTACAGGAAGAGACAATGTGCAAGATTGGTATTAAGGGTCGGAATTCAATGCGTGACAGCACAAAGGAAGAAGAACTTCGTCAAACCGGCGATCCGCGACATGCACATTTGCAAAAAGACTTGTACGTAGAGAT
This sequence comes from Pocota personata, assembly GCA_963082735.1. NCBI lineage: Eukaryota > Metazoa > Arthropoda > Insecta > Diptera > Syrphidae > Pocota > Pocota personata. The sequence goes on from OY720432.1 coordinate 25,460,146, forward strand.
TTCAACAGTGGCCCCACCCGCTGAAGGTTACGCTCGTGTAGCATACGCATTGGCTGAAATTCGTAAATACTTGATTCCCGATAAGAATGATGAAGTTAGTCAAGGTCAATTGAAGGAAATTTTAGCTGATCCAGAATCTGCCCAAAAGGCGTCAGCGTTTGCAGCAAGGATAAGTGGAAGGTAATTAAAAAAAAAAAAAAAACAATTTATATTCTAATTCGTTGTTATAATGATTGTTTTTTTTTGTTTTGCAGATCATCGTTCAGAGGAAACTACGAGTATAAAGAAGGAGTGAGTATTTTGCAGAAAATCACTGGTCAGTCGTATGATGCTCATGAGCATGAAGAAAGTCAGGAATATAAAGATGATAGTGACAGCTACAGCTCATATCAGCCAAGTAAGTACAAACATTCTAATTTTGCTTCATCCACATCCATAAGACTATGTGGTACTTGAATAATCGCAATTATATAATATTTTTTAAAATGATAATTTGTTTGGCAAACATAATCCAAAGAAAAGCAATAAAAAAATATAAAACTCATCTAAGAAAAGAAATAAAGTATAAATAAATAAAATAATTAACTTTATAGTGCGACAAATGTCGCAAAGAGCACCACTGAAGCGACCACCTCAACCACCACCATCACAACAACTAAGATACCAGAACCCTCAGAAGCGTCCACGTGAGACATTAATCGGTGGTCCGTCAAAATCATCCCCATTTACCTTTTTCCAAAAATACCAATGGTCAAAATAATCAAAAAATATATATATATAAAGAAAACATTATTAAATGAATAAGTTGAATTATGAATTAAAAATGAATTCTATATATAGTTTTTGACAAACTTAAGACTATCTATTGAAAGGAGAAAATATACATTTTTTTAAATTAATAATATCATTTGCGCAATATAAAGAAGAAATAATTTATAATTTGGAATTATCATATATACGCATAAATACATGATCCGTAAGGGAAAATAATAAAATAAATTAAATTAAAATTTAAATAGAAACAATTCATAACTTGTTTAAATTATAAATAATTTGCTTATGAAAAAAAAATCCATGGTACCCACTTATAAACAAGTAGAACTCATAAATCAATAAAAGTACCACTTTGCAGGGTTTGAAGGTAAGTTCACATTTCACTTTTGTTACAGTTTTTAAACTGTAAACACATTTTAGTTATAAGGATCGAATTTAGAAAAGACAATGAATAAAGAGACATCTATAAATTGATAAAAATGTTTTATTTATTTTGAGATGATTGATGATGATTAAAGACGTAAATAGTGTAAGTATGGGTTTAATGAGGACAAATATAGTACCATCAAACTACAAATACACCTAGAATATGAGAGTGACTAATATACAAGAGATTAACTAGCGTAACACACTTGATACGGCGACGTAGTTCAGTGCTTAAGTGTATAACATTGTTGTATAACATGTTACCTATTGCTTCACCATATCTTGAATAGCTTTCCATAAACTTCGCTTCACCTTCACCTTTTGTGATGGCATCTTTTTGCTTTCCCTCTCAATGATCCTGTGAAAGAGTAAGCCGATGTCGTTGGTGTGATCAGGGCGTTTGAGGAAAATTTATTTAAAATTTATGAAATTTATTTTCATAGTCGTGTCACACAAATTTGTATTATGTATGATTAGCCCATACAACACCTTGAGTATACGTAGGGACTAACAAAAGTTCGCTTAGTTGGTGTCAATTTAGTAGTTTTTGAAAAAAAAAAAAAATAGATGCATTTCATTTGTAGCTTATAATCTAACAATATTTATTTCCAAATTTCAGGAAAATAGGTATAAATGGAGACGAGACAGAGAAAAATTAGTAACGTAAGCTCGGTTGAAGTTCGTTTTGCCATTCCCTTCGGATTTCGACGTCAAAATTCTGCAAGAATGCCAAAATGCATACGGAATAAATGCACCATCTCTTGTTACTATTTCAAAGAGGTTTCGAAGATTTCAGCCATTTTTCTGTGGACGACGAATCTCGTGAAGATCGGCCCAAATCCTCGACCGACGATACAAATGTGGCCCTGGTGAAGGCTAAAATTGACGAAGATGCCAGGATAACACAGGCGATGATAGCGGATGAACTGGGCTTGAATGCCATGGATGTGTCACGAATTTTAAATTATCACCTGAAATATTTGAAGAAGTCAGCTCGATGGGTTCCAAAAATTTTGAATGGAGAGCAAAAAGAGCCTCGTGTTCGTTTTGCTCAATATTTCCTGGATAAGTTTGAAAATGGAGAGTCAAGCTGCTTCAATAAGATCGTTACAGGTGATGAATCTTGGTTTTACAAGTACGACCCGAAAACCAAACAGCAGTCCATGGTATGGAGCCCAGAAGGTGCAAATTCTCCACTAAAGGTCAAACAACAAAAGTCGGCGACAAAAGTTATGATGTCGATGTACTTCACCAGAGCGAAAATGGTCGCCGTCATACCGCTTAAAACTGGTCAGACAGTCACTACTAATTGACAATGCGCCTGCGCACACTGCTGAAAAAACCAACAACTTTCTTGCGCTCTCGGGCCTCAATGAAATTCGCCCAGCACCTATTCTCCGGATCTACCGCCGTGTGACTTTTGGCTGTTTCCTAAAATAAAAAAAAGATTTGAGGGGAAAGATCTTCACAGCTAATGAGGAGATTATTAATGCTGTCAATGTCGAAATCGAAAAGCATCAAAAATAGGATTTTGAAAGCTGTTTTGAAAGATGGATCTAGCTGTGGAGAAATTAAAAAAAGATGTAGATTAAATATCTAAAGTTAAAATTATTTTTGTGTTTTATTCAATCCACTAAGCGAAGTTTTGTTAGTCCCTACGTATCACATGGTGTGTTTACCGCATTAAAAGATCGTATAACGAATTTCCATGTCTATAATAAAGTGAGGTGACAATCGTTCATAAATCTATTTCCCATCAAATTATTAACATTAACTCTAATCTATCCGCAATAGCTGTCGAATGTGAGTCGAAAACAAAACTACTCGTAAATAAAAAAAGCAAAGATCAGATGTTGTCAAACACTAATTCTTTTGACAAGCGACTTTCGGTTTCCGCAATGTTTTAAACGACCGCCAGCCGGCCCACTTTTCAACCCATAATACCTTCACCCATATATATATATAGATTTGACCTTTGTATCCAGCCAACTCTACCCAGTACTTCATGGACAATACTCCCTGACTTACACGGCAGTGACCACTATCCCATTTTAACAACAATAACACTTGGCAGACCACAAATCAGGCTAAAATCACAGCAACATTTCAAACTGATAGAGCAGGTTGGTCTACATTTATAACCGAAGTCACTACTTTTTTTATGTACAGGGGATCATGTTTAAACATAATTAAAGAGGCAGCTACGATTCAAAATGGATTGAACACAACTATCTATAGCGTATATTTCAGCTTGAAAGATGCTGGTACTTTTGCCCATAGATTCTGAGTACTTTGTTCTTGGCCCCTGTCTTGTCGAAAACAACTTTGCATTGCCAGAAGACTGACTTAGCTGTGGAAGTCTTCAGCTCGACATGTTTCGTCCATAGAAGTTTGTTATCTAAGATTACTCCTAAATATTTAGCTTCCTTGGAGAGTTGGATAGTGACGCCTTTTAGCACTGGCTGAGTCAGACCAGTCAGTTTCCTCCTTCTCGTAAAGAGAACCACCTCGGTTTTGAGAGGATTAACTGAGAGCCCATTCCTAGCGGACCAATCGTCGATTTCGTCTAGGGCCATCTGCACCTTAGAGCAGACAGTCGCTAGGCGCGTTCCGACAGACAGAACGGCGACATCATCTGCATATGCTTGAGCGTAGACGTTAGAACTATTGAGTGTGTTTAACAGGGAGTGAACCAGGACGCACTGAAGCAGTGGAGACAGATCACCGCCTTTCGGGCCGCCCCTGTTTACACCTGCCATTACACACCGGCCACAATCTACAATCAATGTTCTGTTCATCAGCATTGCTTTGATCCACAACACTAGTGATGCTTCTACGCCGTGATTTCTGGCAGAGCTACACATGCTGTCAAAAGTCGCATTGTCAAAGGCACCCTCAATGTCTATGAAAATGCCTATCGCGTACTCTTTCCTGTTGAGCGCAGTCTCGCAAGATTTTTCGCGTTGATAGACATGTGGGATGTACCCTCAAAACAACTTTGGGCACATATAGCTCTACCAGTCTGCATGCTTTTCAGCAGGAAGGACGTCAGACTAATAGGTCTGAAGCTCTTGGTAAGAGAGTAGTCATCTCTGCCGATTTTGGGTATGAAAAGAACTCTGAGTGTTCGCCAGGGGTTGGTATATATGACAGTGGCAAGCCAGCAGTGAAGATTCTCTTCAGAGTTGGGAGCAGCTGACTTATATGTATCTTGTTTCAGCATAGCTGATAGCATATTTGATAGCTTCATGCGTCGCCACGATCGATGCAGTATACCAGCTGCGCCGAGTTGTTTGACTCACCCCGCTAACAGCTTCACTAGTTGAATCTGGTTGCGAGCCGGTGATGTCCTGATTTCCTGGGAAGTAAGTCTCCAGCAGAAGACTTAAAGAATCCGCTTTCGACTCAGTGAAAGTACCATCAGGTTTCCTGAGTGATTCCGGCTGGATTCCGAGTTCCACCACGGAACTGGCCTTCTATTTTATGTCGCTGACACGTTAGTTCAAAACATCTGGTAAGGGTGCTGTTCAGGTCTTGAACGGCTTCATCTACCTTTTGTCTCGTTCTAAGTTTGGGTAGAACTTTGACAGATTTGTCTAACTCCTCCTTAAACCGTATCCAGATGGTTTTTCTCAGATTCCCTTTCTCCTGCAAAGGTGTAGCTTCGCATTCGATTTGAAATTGGATGTATCTATGGTCTGAGAGGGACATTTCTGGCGAAACTCTCCAGTTGGTAATAGACTTAAAGTACCTGTTGGACAGGGTCAAGTCAATTACCTCCTGTCTTTGCACCGTAGCAAATGTTAGTTGGGAGCCAACATTGATAATATGAAGTCCACGCAACGACGTAGGTTTCCCATTTACCGTCCGTTTTGTAGCTTGCTAATGGGCTATCTTTAACATATGAACTTCGCAGTGTTTGCACTCCGCGTATATCATGCTGTTGTCATTGCCAGCCTTCCCAATTGGGACAGTTAAAGAGGAGATAACAGCTTTCTTGTAAGGGACCTTCTTTTCTCGCTCCCTAACCACCGGGTTTTTCTTCTTCTCAGTAGATTTGTCCGCGACAGCCATCTTCCGTCCACTGGAAATACAACTAGTTGTCATTTTCATTTTCATATTTAATGCATTTTTATTTATGAATTCATTAAACTTATATGCTAGACAAAAAACGCTTAAAAATAGCGTAACTAACTTTAAGCTAAACACCTAATACTTAAAACTATATCTTTCGACGCACATAAGCGTATTTGCCTCGAAAAACCGCTCAAAAATCAATGTTTCAAAATGTAGAGTTGAGAAGTAATTTTTTTAGCTGTAGTTAAATACCCATGGAACAATGTACCGTTATTTTTCTTTATTTTTATGCACACACTTCGCCACAGCATCAGTTGAAAGTCATCGATCGTAAGCTTGCATTGTGAATCTGTTGATTTGTGTGAAAAATCCCACTGTTTTTTTTTTTTTTTTTTTTATATTGTAATATGCAGGCTACGGCTCGAGTAGATAAAACGATATTCTGTGAAATTTATTTCTTTATTTTCTACTGTATAGAACAATTCAAGTTCACACTATACTATTCTTCGCAAATTCTTTTCTTACAAGGTCTCTTTCCTCTCAAATCACTTTATCTCCTTTCAATTACTTAATTTACAAATCCAAACTAATTACTTTTTCTTGTTCACTCTCAACTTTCAATTTATCACAAAATTACAACTTCGCCTAGTATCACTTTTCTAATCTCTTCGCCACAGTTTAAAAATCACTGTCTTTTCTATTGATCGCCATCTGTCCTTATATAGCAGAAGTTTCAGATAGCCAGAAACTTCTAGCAAATTCTTCGACCACTGGAAATAATTCCAAGATGACAATCATTTCTTCCAGTTATAATTCTCTCTTTATCCGTGGCATTGTCAGCTATTGCGAACTTTTAGACGATGTTACACTGCCCCCCTCTTAGACTTGTTCGTCCCGAACAAGTGCGTCCTCACTTCGGCCATTGTATCGACTCAGTCGGTCCACATGAACCACTTTCATTTTGGCCCTTGGTCCTCGCTGGATGCGGTAGACAACATCGTTGATGCGGGTTACTATTCTGTATGGACCCTCCCAGTTCCGCTGCAATTTAGGTGATTTCCCCTTTTGGCGATGGGGATTATACAGCCACACTAGATCTCCTTCCTGGAATCCTGACGTTGTTGCCTTGGCATCATACCTGGTCTTCATGCGGTCGCTCGTTATCTTAATCTGGCTTCTGGTCCTTTGGTGTATGTCCCTAAGCCTTTCCCTAAGGTCCGCCACGTACTCTTCTTCATTTCTGGGCTCATTGGTAGGAGATCCAAATTTCACCTCACTGGGTAAACGAGCTATTCCACCAAATAAGATTTCGAACGGCGTATGTCGAGTAGTGCTATGCACGGCACTTCTATAGGCCATCAAAAACAAGGGAATCTGCCGGTCCCAATCCCGTTGGTAGTCACCTACGACCTTCGAGAGATGTTCGTCCAAAGTCCTATTGAAACGCTCCACCATACCGTCCGACTGTGGATGAAGCGGGGTTGTCCTTGTCTTTTTGATTCCGAGTAGTTGACACATCTCTTGGAAGATTCTTGACTCGAAGTTCCTCCCTTGGTCAGAATGCAATTCCAAAGGCACACCGAATCTGCTAACCCAATTGTAGACGATCTGCTCCGCCACGGTTCTGGCTTCCTGGTTAGGGATCGGAAACGCTTCCGGCCACTTACTGAAGTAGTCCATCACTACGAGTATATACCGATTACCATTGTCGGTTTCCGGAAAGGGCCCTGCGATGTCAATGGCGATTCGTTCGAAAGGTGCTCCCACGTTGTATTGGTGCATCTTACCTCGAGTTTTGGTTCTCGGACCCTTACTAGCTGCACACACGTCGCATTCTCTGCACCAGTCTTCGATATCTTCCTTCGCTTTTAACCAATAAAAACGTTCTCGTACCTTTTCTAGCGTCTTATTCACTCCCAAGTGGCCTCCGGACGCCCCGCCATGCATTTCCTGTAACACCTCCTTGACCCTCGTCCGCGGTACTACAAGCTGCATTACAAACGACTTTCCGTCGGAGGATTCCCATTTTCTTCTCAGAACACCTTCTTGGACATGGAGGGAGTCCCACTGCGCAAAATATGCCTTTAAGGTCGGGCTTCTGTGAGAGATGTCCTGATGATCCGGTTTCTCCATGTTCTCCTTCCAGGCCAGAATCGGCTCGATATCCGGGTCTTCCTTCTGAGCGTTCCGGATCTCATCTACGCTCCAGCCGGCGATAGGTTCGGCTCTCATTCTTTGGATGGAAACCAGCTCCCGTTCTTCCTGACGCGCACAATGTTTACAATCCGTTCTGCATGGTCTCCGGGACAGTGCATCCGCATTAGAGTGGAGTTTTCCTTTACGATGCTGTATTTCGTAGTCGTAGATTTGCAGCCTTTCGATCCATCTTGCGACCTGACCCTCAGGACTCTTGAACTGTAATAGCCATTTTAAGGCTGCATGGTCTGTGCGAAGAACGAACTTCCTCCCGTAGAGGTATTTGTGAAAATGCTTCGTAGCCAAGATCAAAGCTAGAAGTTCTCTCCTTGTCACGCAGTAGTTCCTTTCTGGCTTAGAGAGCACCTTGCTGAAGTACGCAACCACCTTCTCTTGGCCGTCATGCACCTGGGAGAGTACGGCTCCTACCCCAACATTACTAGCATCTGCATCCACAATGAACGTTTCCCCGGGAGTGGGGTAAGCCAGTACCGGGGCATCGCATAGCCGTTGTTTAAGTGCCTTGAAGCTCTTCTCGCACTCAATTGTCCATTTGAATTGTTTTCCCTTTTCCGTCAACTGGTGCAGGTTCTTTGCGATCCCGGCAAAATCCTTCACGAACCGTCTGTAGTAGGTGGCTAGGCCCAGGAAGCTCCTTAGTTGGTGTTTATCCTTGGGGACTGGCCAGTTTTTCACCGCTTCGACCTTCTCTGGATCGGTTCTCACTCCTTTCGCTGAAATTATGTGCCCCAAGTACTTGACTTCCGCTCTAAACAGGGCGCACTTCTTGGGGTTGAGCTTCAGGTGGGCACTTCGAAGCCTTAGATTGTCTCTGTGTTGCGCAAACGATTTTCCTACGACGATGACATCATCCAAGTATACCAAACAGGTTTTCCATGTTAACCCTTGCAGGACACATTCCATCAATCGCTCGAAAGTCGCCGGAGCATTGCACAGCCCGAATGGCATTACCGTGAATTGCCATAGCCCATTTCCTGCGGTGAAGGCGGTTTTCTCCCGGTCTTCTGGATGGATCTGTACCTGCCAGTAGCCACTCTTCAAGTCGAGAGTGGAAAACCATCGGGCTCCTGATAGTGTGTCTAGCGTGTCGTCAATCCGTGGCAGAGGGTAGCTGTCTTTCTTGGTGACGTAATTGAGCTGCCGATAGTCCACGCAGAACCGCGTGCTGCCATCTTTCTTCTTAACCAGTACAACCGGTGATGCCCACGGACTTTTGGAACTTTCAATCAGACCTTCTTTCTCCATTGCCGACACCATCTCTGCAACTTCTGTCTGCTTTGCCAATGGAAGGCGCCTAGCAGGCTGACGAATTGGTCTGGTATCACCAGTGTCTATTCGATGTTGTACCAGGTGTGTTCGGCCGTATTCTCCGTCCTGTGAGGCAAATACATCAGCGTACTCATTGATAAGATTCTCTGCCATAGTTCGCTGCTCCTGATTCAGCTCACTGGACTGGAGAATCGTCTCTCTCGTTTCCGCTGTCCAAGGTGATGGGAGAGGTTTTGGAGGACCACGTTCAGATATTGTTGCGACGGCGGTAATCGGCGTGCATTTTCCAGTCACCTCCCCTCGCCTTAGTTTGACAGTGTGTGGTCTTGCGTTCAAAACTCTCACTGGAACCATGGTGTTCTTTGGTTCGACTAACGTCTTTCCCACGATGTAGTCTTGAGAATTCTTCTCCGGGTCTGGTTCTACTATGTAGAATCGGTGGCTCCCAAGATCACCTTCCAGCTTCGTCCAAATGATTGTCTCTGAAGACGGCGGCAAAACTTCGTCTTTGCTGATGACTGTCCTGAGAGTTACGGCATTCTCGTTTCCGTACACCATCGGAATCTCCACATTTCGATACCTCAGTACTTGCATCCCGATGTCCAAGATTACTTCATTTGCTTTCATGAAGTCTATTCCGATGATGCACTCGTCGCATATATCTGCCACCAGAAACGCATGGGCGAACGTCAGTCCTGCCAGAGTAATCGTAAGACGAACTTCTCCAAATACCTTCGCCATTTCCCCTGTGGCAGTCTTCAGGCAGTAGCTGTTGGTGTTGTGCAGCCAGGAGCCTTTGACGATATCTCTTCTTACAATGGAGGCGGTGGCACCTGTGTCGATGGTGGCTACGCACTTCTTCTTGTTGATTAGTGCCTCCACTGTCAGGCTCTTGTTACCCCGTTTGGTTTGCGAAACTTGAATGGTGGTCCTGGGGGCCTCGATTCCAGTAACCAACTTCTGCCCCGCGAAGTTGGTCCTTACGCATCCCCCGACTGCTGGTTTTGGGAAGTCTGACCGACAGGATGCTTCCTCTCTGCTTCTCCTACTTCCGCAATGTGGACAATTTCCTCGTCTAGGTGCACTTCTGCACTGCCGTTGTAGGTGTCCGGTTTGGTTGCAATTCCAGCAACGGATTTGACTTCCGCGAGCTTTGACGGCTGTTCTCTGGCATGAGCATTCCACGACGGACATTTCCCTGACACGGTGTATTCCCTGGTATGCTTGGTCCGCAGCCTTCATTGACAAAGCGAATGCCAATGCCTCGGGGAGTGTTCGCTTTTCAGCCATCCTTACAGCCATTTGCAGTTGTCTGTCCTCTATGGCCTGAATAAAAGCTTCCACCGCCATTTCGTTGATAAGCTCCTCACCGGCTTTAGGGTATGAAAGATGGGCTAGTCGCTCTATATCCGCTTGCAACTGTTGGAGCGTTTCCCCCCTTTTCTGGACTCGACTACGCAGCTGAACCCTGTACACCTGCTGCATGTGTTCATCCCCAAACCGCATCTCGATAGCCTGAACCAGAGAGTCGTAGTTCTGCTGTTTATCTTCCGGGATGGTCTGCAAGAGCTCCGCAGCTGGACCCCTCAGTGCAAGTGTGAGTGCAATGGACTTCTCTTCATCGTCCCAGCTATTGGTCATTGCGGCCGCTTCGAATTGCCTTTTATAAATTGGCCATGATGTTTGACCATCGAAGATAGGAGGCTGCATCTCCTTTCTTCTCAGACCGTCGGTGGAATATTCCCGTGCTTTCTGTCTCTTCACGTTGCTGAGTTCCTTAGTAAGATTTTCGACTTGTTTTTCTACTTTTTCGAACTGAGTCTCTATTTTCCCGAACTGAGTTTCATGCTTCTCAAAGTTTTCATCGAATCTAGTTTCGACTTTTTCGAGTTGCGTCTCTACCTTCTCGATTTTCTCTTCGATCACTTCGAATTTGGATTCCAAGTTCTTGTTTTGCTCATCAAGTTTACTTTCCAGAGCATCTAGAGAATTCTTTTGTTCGTCCATTGCTTTCTTTTGTTCATCCATTGCTTTCTTTTGTTCATCCAACTTAAGTTCTAGAGAATTCCTTTGGTCATCGAGCTTATGACTTTGATCTTCTATTGCTTTCTTTTGTTCGTCCATGACTAACTTAAGTTGCAGGAGCAGACTTGTTATACCCGGGTCGGCTACTGTACTTGCTGGTTCCTCTTCCACGTCAAACTCTATGTCATGCGGATTTTCACCTTCCTGCGTTACTGCTTCTTCCAGACGAATCAGTAGGGCATCTTTTCCCCCAGTTGTGTCGAGATTCCGCTTACTGAGTTCTGCCTTTAGTTGAATTATAGTTAGTTTTCCCAACTTGCGACCCATTTTGCGCAACTAATTAACTCAACGCAGAAATCGTTTTTTTTTTTTTTTTTTTTTGTGCAATTTCACACCACGGAAATAGTTATTCACAGAATAAGTTTTATCCCAGCTTCTGACACCAATGTAATATGCAGGCTACGGCTCGAGTAGATAAAACGATATTCTGTGAAATTTATTTCTTTATTTTCTACTGTATAGAACAATTCAAGTTCACACTATACTATTCTTCGCAAATTCTTTTCTTACAAGGTCTCTTTCCTCTCAAATCACTTTATCTCCTTTCAATTACTTAATTTACAAATCCAAACTAATTACTTTTTCTTGTTCACTCTCAACTTTCAATTTATCACAAAATTACAACTTCGCCTAGTATCACTTTTCTAATCTCTTCGCCACAGTTTAAAAATCACTGTCTTTTCTATTGATCGCCATCTGTCCTTATATAGCAGAAGTTTCAGATAGCCAGAAACTTCTAGCAAATTCTTCGACCACTGGAAATAATTCCAAGATGACAATCATTTCTTCCAGTTATAATTCTCTCTTTATCCGTGGCATTGTCAGCTATTGCGAACTTTTAGACGATGTTACAATATTATATATAAAGTTTTTTGTTATGAAGAAATCAGCTGCAGGTGTGTACTTTATTATGCACCTATTTTTATGATCATTGGAGCTTTAATTTAATAGATATTGGATTTATTTGAAATGTATGCAAATGCGGATTCTTTTTTTTTGTGGACCTTTTGTTATATAATTCGGTGTTATTCTGTAACTTTTTTGATATCAGTTTATAGAGAAAGATGTCAAGAAGCAATAGCAAAACAAAAATGCTGCCCATAACTGCTCCTCTAGATTTTATCGTCAAACTGTTGAAAACTGTTTATCATAAAATAAATTCTTTGGCTTGACGGATCGTGTGGCTTGTGCATTCTAACTAAAAGACAGTTATATGATGTTATGAATGAGTACGAAGAGAATGATTTTGAAGCTAAACTGGATCACCTTTATTTAAAATTATTTTATTTTTAAAATAAGTTTTGTAAAAGAAACTCTTGGATATTACACAAAGTGAAGTAGCCTATACTGAATCCAAGATAAATACTGTAATATGCAAGCTACGGCTCGAGTAGATAAAACGATATTCTGTGAAATTTATTTCTTTATTTTCTAGTCTATAGAACAATTCAAGTTCACACTATACTATTCTTCGCAAATTCTTTTCTTACAAGGTCTCTTTCCTCTCAAATCACTTTATCTCCTTTCAATTACTTAATTTACAAATCCGAACTAATTACTTTTTCTTGTTCACTCTCAACTTTCAATTTATCACCAAATTACAACTTCGCCCATTATCACTTTTCTAATCTCTTCGCCACGGTTCTAAACCAACTGTGTCTTTTTGATCGCCATCTGTCCTTATATAGCAGAAGTTTCTGATAGCCAGAAACTTCTAGCAAATTCTTCGACCACTGGAACAAGAGAAATAATTCTTGCAGTTATAATTCCCTTTTATCCCTGATATTATTCGTCTCTTTCGTTGACATGAGCTGTGGAGACTTCGTCCCAGACACGAACCTCGAATGAAAGGACAGTTCGGACCAAAATTCTGCCAGAATGAAAAGTCACTTCGGAATTTTCTGCATAGTCATAGGAGCGTAGTTATTATTATGCTACACTGCCCCCCTCTTAGACGTGTTCGTCCCGAACAAGTGCATCCTCATTTCGGCCATTGTATCGACTCAGTCGGTCCACATGAACCACTTTCATTTTGGCCCTCGGTCCTCGCTGGATGCGGTAGACAACATCGTTGATGCGGGTTACTATTCTGTAGGGACCTTCCCAGTTCCGCTGTAATTTAGGTGATTTCCCCTTTTGGCGATGGGGATTATACAGCCACACCAGATCTCCTTCCTGGAATCCTGACGTTGTTGCCTTGGCATCATACCTGGTCTTCATGCGGTCGCTCGTCATCTTAATCTGGCTTCTGGTCCTTTGGTGTATGTCCCTAAGCCTTTCCCTAAGGTCCGCCACGTACTCTTCTTCATTTCTGGGCTCATTGGTAGGAGATCCAAATTTCACCTCACTGGGTAAACGAGCTATTCCACCAAATAAGATTTCGAACGGCGTATGTCGAGTAGTGCTATGCACGGCACTTCTATAGGCCATCAAAAACAAGGGAATCTGCCGGTCCCAATCCCGTTGGTAGTCACCTACGACCTTCGAGAGATGTTCGTCCAAAGTTCTATTGAAACGCTCCACCATACCGTCCGACTGTGGATGAAGCGGGGTTGTCCTTGTCTTTTTGATTCCGAGTAGTTGACACATCTCTTGGAAGATTCTTGACTCGAAGTTCCGCCCTTGGTCAGAATGCAATTCTAAGGGCATACCGAATCTGCTAACCCAATTGTAGACGATCTGCTCCGCCACGGTTCTGGCTTCCTGGTTAGGGATCGGAAACTCTTCCGGCCACTTACTGAAGTAGTCCATCACTACGAGTATATACCGATTACCATTGTCGGTTTCCGGAAAGGGCCCTGCGATGTCAATGGCGATTCGTTCGAAAGGTGCTCCCACGTTGTATTGGTGCATCTTACCTCGAGTTTTGATTCTCGGACCCTTGCTAGCTGCACACACGTCGCATTTTCTGCACCAGTCTTCGATATCTTCCTTCGCTTTTAACCAATAAAAACGTTCTCGTACCTTTTCTAGCGTCTTATTCACTCCCAAGTGGCCTCCGGACGCCCCGCCATGCATTTCCTGTAACGCCTCCTTGACCCTCGTCCGCAGTACGACAAGCTGCATTACAAACGACTTTCCGTCGGAGGATTCCCATTTTCTTCTCAGAACACCTTCTTGGACATGGAGGGAGTCCCACTGCGCAAAATATGCCTTTAAGGTCGGGCTTCTGTGAGAGATGTCCTGATGATCCGGTTTCTCCATGTTCTCCTTCCAGACCAGAATCGGCTCGATATCCGGGTCTTCCTTCTGAGCGTTCCGGATCTCATCTACGCTTAAGCCGGCGATAGGTTCGGCTCTCATTCTTTGGATGGAAACCAGCTCCCGTTCTTCCTGACGCGCACAATGCTTACTATCCGTTCTGCATGGTCTCCGGGACAGTGCATCCGCATTAGAGTGGAGTTTTCCTTTACGATGCTGTATTTCGTAGTCGTAGATTTGCAGCCTTTCGATCCATCTTGCGACCTGACCCTCAGGACTCTTGAACTGTAATAGCCATTTTAAGGCTGCATGGTCTGTGCGAAGAACGAACTTCCCCCCGTAGAGGTATTTGTGAAAATGCTTCGTAGCCAAGATCAAAGCTAGAAGTTCTCTCCTTGTCACGCAGTAGTTCCTTTCTGGCTTAGAGAGCACCTTGCTGAAGTACGCAACCACCTTCTCTTGGCCGTCATGCACCTGGGAGAGTACGGCTCCTACCCCGACATTACTAGCATCTGCATCCACAATGAACGTTTCCCCGGGAGTGGGGTAAGCCAGTATCGGGGCATCGCATAGCCGTTGTTTAAGTGCCTTGAAGCTCTTCTCGCACTCAATTGACCATTTGAATTGTTTTCCCTTTTCCGTCAACTGGTGCAGGCTCTTTGCGATCCCGGCAAAATCCTTCACGAACCGTCTGTAGTAGGTGGCTAGGCCCAGGAAGCTCCTTAGTTGGTGTTTATCCTTGGGGACTGCCCAGTTCTTCACCGCTCCGACCTTCTCTGGATCGGTTCTCACTCCTTTCGCTGAAATTATGTGCACCAAGTACTTGACTTCTGCTCTAAACAGGGCGCACTTCTTGGGGTTGAGCTTCAGGTGGGCACTTCGAAGCCTTAGATTGTCTCTGTGTTGCGCAATCGTTTTTCCTACGACGATGACATCATCCAAGTATACCAAACAGGTTTTCCATGTTAACCCTTGCAGGACACATTCCATCAATCGCTCGAAAGTCGCCGGAGCATTGCACAGCCCGAATGGCATTACCGTGAATTGCCATAGCCCATTTCGTGCGGTGAAGGCGGTTTTCTCCCGGTCTTCTGGATGGATCTGTACCTGCCAGTAGCCACTCTTCAAGTCGAGAGTGGAAAACCATCGGTCTCCTGATAGTGTGTCTAGCGTGTCGTCAATCCGTGGCAGAGGATAGCTGTCTTTCTTGGTGACGTAATTGAGCTGCCGATAGTCCACGCAGAACCGCGTGCTGCCATCTTTCTTCTTAACCAGTACAACCGGTGATGCCCACGGACTTTTGGAACTTTCAATCAGACCTTCTTTCTCCATTGCCGACACCATCTCTGCAACTTCTGTCTGCTTTGCCAATGGAAGGCGCCTAGCAGGCTGACGAATTGGTCTAGTATCACCAGTATCTATTCGATGTTGTACCAGGTGTGTTCGACCGTATTCTCCGTCCTGTGAGGCAAATACATCAGCGTACTCATTGATAAGATTCTCTGCCATAGTTCGCTGCTCCTGATTCAGCTCACTGGACTGGAGAATCGTCTCTCTCGTTTCCGCTGGCCAAGGTGATGGGAGAGGTTTTGGAGCATCACGTTCAGATATTGTTGCGACGGCGGTAATCGGCGTGCATTTTCCAGTCACCTCCCCTCGCCTTAGTTTGACAGTGTGTGGTCTTGCGTTCAAAACTCTCACTGGAACCATGGTGTTCTTTGGTTCGACTAACGTCTTTCCCACGATGTAGTCTTGAGAATTCTTCTCTGGGTCTGGTTCTACTATGTAGAATCGGTGGCTCCCAAGATCACCTTCCAGCTTCGTCCAAATGATTGTCTCTGAAGACGGCGGCAAAACTTCGTCTTTGTTGATGACTGTCCTGAGAGTTACGGCATTCTCGTTTCCGTACACCATCGGAATCTCCACATTTCGATACCTCAGTACTTGCATCCCGATGTCCAGGATTACTTCATTTGCTTTCATGAAGTCTATTCCGATGATGCACTCGTCGCATATATCTGCCACCAGAAACGCATGGGAGAACGTCAGTCCTGCCAGAGTAATCGTAAGACGAACTTCTCCAAACACTTTCGCCATTTCCCCCGTTGCAGTCTTCAGGCAGTAGCTGTTGGTGTTGTGCAGCCAGGCGCTTCTGACGATATCTCTTCTTACGATGGAGGCAGTGGCCCCTGTGTCGATGGTGGCTACGCACTTCTTCTTGTTAATTAGTGCCTCCACTGTCAGGCTCTTGTTACCCCGTTTGGTTTGCGAAACTTGAATGGTGGTCCTGGGGGCCTCGATTCCAGTAACCAACTTCTGACCCGCGAAGTTGGTCCTTACGCATTTCCCGACTGCTGGTTTTGGTAAGTCTGACTGACAGCCAGATGTTTCCTCTCTGCTTCTCCTACTTCCGCAATGTGGACAATTTCCTCGTCTAGGTGCACTTCTGCACTGCGAGCTTTGTCTTCATCCATGACGGCTGTTCTCTGGCATGAGCATTCCACGACGGACATTTCCCTGACACGGTGTATTCCCTGGTATGCTTAGTCCGCAGCCTTCATTGACAAAGCGAATGCCAATGCCTCGGGGAGTGTTCGCTTTTCAGCCATCCTTACAGCCATTTGCAGCTGTCGGTCCTCTATGGCCTGAATAAAAGCTTCCACCGCCATTTCGTTGATAAGCTCCTCACCGGCTTTAGGGTATGAAAGATGGGCTAGTCGCTCTATATCCGCTTGCAACTGTTGGAGCGTTTCCCCCATTTTCTGGACTCGACTACGCAGCTGAACCCTGTACACCTGCTGCATGTGTTCATCCCCAAACCGCATCTCGATAGCCTGAACCAGAGAGTCGTAGTTCTGCTGTTTATCTTCCGGGATGGTCTGCAAGAACTCCGCAGCTGGACCCCTCAGTGCAAGTGTGAGTGCAATGGACTTCTCTTCATCGTCCCAGCTATTGGTCATTGCGGCCGCTTCGAATTGCCTTTTATAAATTGGCCATGATGTTTGACCATCGAAGATAGGAGGCTGCATCTCCTTTCTTCTCAGACCGTCAGTGGAATATTCCCGTGCTTTCTGTCTCTTCACGTTGCTGAGCTCCTTAGCAAGATTTTCGACTTGCTTTCCTACTATCTCGAATTGCGTATCCACTTTTTCAAACTGAGTCTCTATCTTCCCGAACTGAGTTTCATGTTTCTCAAACTTTTCATCGAATCTAGTTTCGACTTTTTCGAGTTGCGTCTCGACCTTCTCGATTTTCTCTTCGATCACTTCAAATTTGGATTCCAAGTTCTTGTTTTGCTCATCAAGTTTACTTTCCAGAGCATCTAGAGAATTCTTTTGTTCGTCCATTGCTTTCTTTTGTTCATCCAACTTAAGTTCTAGAGAATTCTTTTGTTCGTCCAGCTTAAGTTCTAGAGAATTCCTTTGGTCGCCCATTGCTTTCTTTTGTTCGTCCATCGCTTTCTTTTGTTCGTCCAGCTTAAGTTCTAGAGAATTCCTTTGATCTTCTATTGCTTTCTTTTGTTCGTCCATGACTAACTTAAGTTGCAGGAGCAGACTTGTTATACCCGGGTCGGCTGCTGTACTTGCTGGTTCCTCTTCCACGTCAAACTCTACGTCGTGCGGATTTTCACCTTCCTGCGTTACTGCTTCTTCCAGACGAATCAGTAGGGCATCTTTTCCCCCAGTTGTGTCGAGGTTCCGCTTACTGAGTTCTGCCTTTAGTTGAGTTATAGTTAGTTTTCCCAATTTGCGACCCATTTTGCGCAACTAATTAACTCAACACAGAAATTGTTCTTTTTTTTTTTTTTCTTTTCTTTTTTTTTGCTTGTGCAATTTCACACCACGGAAATAGTTATTCACAGAATAAGTTTTATCCCGCTTCTGACACCAATGTAATATGCGAGCTACGGCTCGAGTAGATAAAACAATATTCTGTGAAATTATTTCTTTATTTTCTAGTCTATAGAAAAATTCAGGTTCACACTATACTATTCTTCGCAATTCTTTTCTTACAAAGTCTCTGCCCTCTCAAATCACTTTATCTCCTTTCTTCTACTTAATTCACAAATCCAAACTAATTACTTCTTCTTGTTAAATCTCAACTTTCAATTTATCACAAAATTACAACTTCGCCCATTATCACTTTTCTAATCTCTTCGCCACAGTTTAGAAACTACTGCTCCTTCTCAGTCGCCATCTGTCCTTATATAGCAGAAGTTTCTGATAGCCAGAAACTTCTAGCAAATTCTTCGACCACTGGAACAAGAGAAATTCTGATGTAATAATTCTTGCAGTTATAATTCCCTCTTATCCGTCTCTTTCGTTGACATGAACTGTGGAGACCTCATCGCAGACACGAACCTCGAATGAAAAGACACTTCGGACCAAAATTCTGCCAGAATGAAAAGACACTTCGGAATTTGTTGCATCATACTTTTAGGGAGCGTAGTTATTATTAAGCTACAATATTATATTTACTGTGCCCCAATTTGTGCTTTTGGGATAGCTTTTTTTTCGCTAACCATAAGCACATCAGGGGTTTGGTCTTCTAGCAACTTAAACAATACGGCTCTTCGCTCGATCCTAATCAGTGAATTCACATTCACCGCAAGGATCTTCAAGGATTGCTCCTCCATGTTCGTACCTTGACTGGAGGTGCGTTAGGCTCGGCAGAAGTGCGTAGATCTGGTCCACCCGATGCTCCTGTACCTGACGTTGAAGCTGCTCCATCTGCCCTTGGATAGAGAGCAAGATGGCCAGCAAGTCAGTTTGAGTCTCCGGTGCTCTATGGGCTGGGGCCTCTTTTTTGTTCCGCGTTTCCCCGGCCTGGCACCATTTGGGCGTTAGTCACTTGGGGAGTCCCGGATTGTGTTTCAATTAGAGCGGGTGGACATTGCACTTCCACCTTCATCGGTGTCGTTCGCGATTTGTGCGCGGGTAATGCCACAGATAAGTGGGGTTTTAGAGACATTGAAGTCAGTGGGTTTCCCTGTGGCATTCAATTTCTCTCCACCGGAACTACCGCCATTACTGGCTGTAGCGCCCGTCTTCAGAACTTGTGCGCATGCAACGCCACCGACTTGAGGTCTCTCTGAAGACGCACTCGCATGATAAAAAAAACAAATTTTCAATTTACACATTTTAAAGATAATTCCTTTATTGCATAAAACTTAGAACTGAACTTTATTGTAATTTTTTTGGATGTATTTATAAAGGTGAATAAACAAAAAGGTTACGTTATTTCTATGAGAACGGAAATTGCTTATCATAATGCCAAACAAACAAAAGTTTAGAGTTACATAGATGAATAACAAAAAGATTACATTATTTCTGTGAGAACGGAAATTACTTATCATAATGAAATTTGGAAAAATTAGGTTTGAAATTGCTTACATTGGAAAATGATTCAGAAAAGCAAAAGTTTATGGTTACATTATTCTTCCAATCCGTGAGAACGGAAATTATGATGAAATGGGAATACAAGGTGGAATGAACTTCTACTTTACTAAAATGTTACATATGCTGTGCAGGTAACTTGAGGTAATTTTGTTTCTTTTATTTTCCTTACGAAAAATAAACGAGCATGACTTAAGGGATGTGGGTTTTCCCTATTTCTATTAAGTTTATCTATGTTGAGGGTTTTATGTTTTTGTATGATTTCTTTTATTTCTGAATATAATTTGTTCTGGAATTCGTTAAGGTTGTTTAAATATTCACGTTGCTACACTGTAAAGGCTGAACTATAATAGTCGGAAGCAATCGGAAGGTAATGTCATAATTCTACGTTAAGTTTCCTTCAGTACTGTCAACAGGCGTATGTGTTCGGAAACAAAGGTTCTTGTCCGATCACCGAAATCAAGCATTATCGGGCGCGGTTAGTACTTAGATGGCGGACCGCTTGTTAAATTTTCATACGTACACTTACGAAAGCACTTACGTGAGCAAAAGTGAACGAAAACTTAACGAATCGAAGCTATGGTCTCACAATACAAATCCTTTGTAGGTTCGTCCGTAGAATAGTCCGAATGGTGTAAGTTTAGTTGATGAATGTATAGCATTGTTGTAGGTTATTATTGTTTCGTTAAGAATGTCGTCATGATCTTTTGTTGTCCGTTTAGCATGAATTATTCGGTATATTCCTGTAAACGTAGTGTGCATTCTTTCAACAGGGGCAATACTACTACTCTGTTGAAGAGACGTTAGATGATGATCAATATTATATGGTTTGCAGAAGTCTTCAAATATGTATTGTGGATGTGAATTCGCTACCTTGATCAGCGATTATTTTCTTGGGAGTGCCGTGAAGGCTCATAAAGTGTTTGAATGATTTTATTACTGTTATACTATTTTTTTGTTTTCTAAAGTGTAAGCTGCTGCGAACTTTGAAAATTTGTCTATTATTGTCAGTATTTGTCTGTGATTCATGCTATAAATGTCTGCATGGATAATGTCTAATAGCTTTTCGGGGGTTTCTGTAATACTAAATTCGATTCTAGGAGGGTTGCGATCATATTTTAAAGTCTGAGAGGTGTCGCAGTATCTTATAATTTTGGTAATTTTATTCTTCATAAATGGAAAGTATGAAGTTCGTTTTAGGTGCATGAAGGTTTCATTGATCCCCCTATGGGTACTACCTATATTTAGGTGGTAATCTCGAATTAGTTTATCTTGATTGCCTTCGCTGACTACGTCTAAGCTTTTGTCAGTACACCTTATTACCTTATATCTAGGGAAATATTTTGAATACGTATATATAGATTGGATTTTCTGTCTATTGTTATTTATTATTAATATTAATTGAAGGATAAAATCATTTAGCGGACGTTCTGAGATATGAATCTGGTCATCTAGATTTTCTTCAGCAGAATGGACTGTGGAACAATTGGTTTCGTGTTCATTTCAGTTTAGTTGCACAGTGTTTTGTTCCTGAGGTTTTACTTTAGTTTTGTTTTCATCATTATTGATAATAACTCTGCTAAGAGCAACGGCATTTGAATTCAGTTTGCCTTTTTGTAAACGACTTCGTACTCGAATTCCTCGAGTTTTAGCCGCCACCGTAATTACTTTGAATTTGGGCCTTTTAAATTCATAAGCCAAGTAAGGGGCTTATGGTCTGTGACAATTTTGAATTTGTTGCCGAATAAGTAAGGTCGAAAATATTTTGTTGCCCAGATATGGCAAGGAGCTCTTTCTCTATTGTCGAATAGGAAACTTCTAACCTCTTTTTGAGTATTGGGGATTGGGAAGTTCTTTGTCGCTTTTATGCGGTCTGGATTTGGTTTTACGCCTTCAGTTGCAACTAGATATCCTAAAAATGCAGTTTCCTTATGAAGGAAATCACATTTATCCAGTTGAACCTTGAAGTTGGAGTCACGCAATTTTTGTTGTTCTACTTCCTCCTCGTGGATGTAAGGATATCTGTACGTGCTCGTGTAAATTGGTAGATCGTCCTTGGTTTGAATCGCATGTTTTATTTTATTAGTAAATGTTAGCTTAGTTCCTTCTCTGAAAAATATGCCATCGAATTTCAGGTATATTTTTAAAATCATCTTCTTTTCTTCGCCGTTAAGGTGAGAGACTTGTATTGAATCTAGAAGAGCTTCATTTGAGCTAATGGTTTCACTACCAGAAGCGTTACAACAAATGCTAAAGTTATTGAGTTCTATAAGATTTAGGTTCTCATATCTAATTACTTTTAGAGGATGTTCTAAGAAGATAGTTTGGTCTTGAGAGGAGTAGTTTACGATTTCCACAAAGCTAAACCAGTTGTTTGCATGGTACAACCCTTCAGAAACAAATAGTTTTTGCTTAAGTTCTGTTAATTCAATATGTATGTCTCCGTTTAGAATATCAACAGGTAGTTTTACCGTTACTTTTGAGTAAGCTTGTATATTATATTTATTAGAAGTGAAATTTGGCTTAAAGTGCAGTGAAATTATGGTTTTATGTATCTGTTACTATCATAGTTGTTTGTTTTTAATATCAATTTGTGCTCCCAGACCATCAAAATATTGATGAAATTTAAAAATTAAAAACTTCGAATAGCCTTTTTAATTAAATTCTACAAATAAGGGAAGGGTAATTATTTGATGAACTGTGTGTCTGTTTAAAGCGGTAGAAATTATAGTAGGTGTGATGTGTTCAATTTTTTCTGATTTGATATATTTGGGATTGATAAATGATGAGGAAGCACCTGTATCGATTAGGAATTTCAATATTCCGTAAGTTGAAGATATATTATTATATGGTAGGGTACTGCTGAGAGTATTTACCTCAATGTTAATTATTTGGGGTCCGAGGCAATTTCGTGAAAATTTGCATCACTTAATTCATTGCTTTGTCCGAATTCGTCTAAGTTAGGATAGCATGTATTCTTGGTATCTTCACTATCCTGAGTGTTTTGTTGTGAATGTGCCATATAATTTACTTCATTGTTAAATGGTCGATTGTTCCTTAGCGTATAGCTAGGAGGTCTTTTGGAATTGCTTCTGTAACTGTTTCGTGAATTTCCAGAATAGCTGTCCATTGGCTCTGGTCTAGTAAAATTTATGTTTCAGGCTTAACTGTTGCCCGAATAAGTGTCCGTTGGTTCTGGTTTGTATTGATTTTGTCTATTAAAATGGTTGGAGTGGGACATTACCTTAGAATGTTGTGGGGGGAATTATTTTTATTAAAATTTGTCTGATTAAATGATGTTTTTGCGGATGGTGATTGGTAACCAACCTGCTTTTGAGATTGGAATTTGTCACTGATTTGTCTAACTTGTTATTGTCTACTACTATCACGCTTTGCATAAAATATATTTTGCTCCATGAAACAGTAAGAAATCGCTTTGCTTACTGTGTCAGGCTTCATAGCCTGAGTATTTTTCTACTGTATTGTAACCTTGTGAGACCCCGTGAAGGTATCTTATTAAGGATGTTTCATTTGGTTTATAGTGCAGAATAAGATTATTCTTGATATCGGTCAATATTAATGGTGTCACGAACATGTTTAACACTTCATTAGCATTACCCTCGATTTTATTTCGTATTGCTCGTAGCAATATCCTGCTTTGAGACGTTCTGTCGAGCGGTGCCATCAAGGAAAGTATTTCCTCAACGTTATTAATAAATTCTTAAAGCAATCGTGGATTACCTTCAATTTTAGGTAGATCCTTAATTGCATTTGGTATTTTTAGTATTGTAATATGCGAGCTACGGCTCGAGTAGATAAAACGATATTCTGTGAAATTTATTTCTTTATTTTCTAGTCTATAGAACAATTCAAGTTCACACTATACTATTCTTCGCAAATTCTTTTCTTACAAGGTCTCTTTCCTCTCAAATCACTTTATCTCCTTTCAATTACTTAATTCACAAATCCAAACTAATTACTTTTTCTTGTTTACTCTCCACTTTCTCTTTATCACCAAATTACAACTTCGCCCATTATCACTTTTCCAATCTCTTCGCCACGGTTCTAAACCAACTGTGTGTTTTTTTTGATCGCCATTTGTCCTTATATAGCAGAAGTTTCTGATAGCCAGAAACTTCTAGCAAATTCTTCGACCACTGGAACAAGAGAAATAATTCTTGCAGTTATAATTCCCTTTTATCCCTGATATTATTCGTCTCTTTCGTTGACATGAGCTGTGGAGACTTCGTCCCAGACACGAACCTCAAATGAAAGGACAGTTCGAACCAAAATTCTGCCAGAATGGAAAGTCACTTCGGAATTTGCTGCATAGACATAGGAGCGTAGTTATTATTATGCTACACTGCCCCCCTCTTAGACGTGTTCGTCCCGAACAAGTGCATCCTCATTTCGGCCATTGTATCGACTCAGTCGGTCCACATAAACCACTTTCATTTTGGCCCTCGGTCCTCGCTGTTCCGCTGTAATTTAGGTGATTTCCCCTTTTGGCGATGGGGATTATACAGCCACACCAGATCTCCTTCCTGGAATCCTGACGTTGTTGCCTTGGCATCATACCTGGTCTTCATGCGGTCGCTCGTCATCTTAATCTGGCTTCTGGTCCTTTGGTGTATGTCTCTAAGCCTTTCCCTAAGATCCGCCACGTACTCTTCTTCATTTCTGGGCTCATTGGTAGGAGATCCAAATTTCACCTCACTGGGTAAACGAGCTATTCCACCAAATAAGATTTCGAACGGCGTATGTCGAGTAGTGCTATGCACGGCACTTCTATAGGCCATCAAAAACAAGGGAATCTGCCGGTCCCAATCCCGTTGGTAGTCACCTACGACCTTCGAGAGATGTTCGTCCAAAGTCCTATTGAAACGCTCCACCATACCGTCCGACTGTGGATGAAGCGGGGTTGTCCTTGTCTTTTTGATTCCGAGTAGTTGACACATCTCTTGGAAGATTCTTGACTCGAAGTTCCGCCCTTGGTCAGAATGCAATTCCAAGGGCACACCGAATCTGCTAACCCAATTGTAGACGATCTGCTCCGCCACGGTTCTGGCTTCCTGGTTAGGGATCGGAAACTCTTCCGGCCACTTACTGAAGTAGTCCATCACTACGAGTATATACCGATTACCATTGTCGGTTTCCGGAAAGGGCCCTGCGATGTCAATGGCGATTCGTTCGAAAGGTGCTCCCACGTTGTATTGGTGCATCTTACCTCGAGTTTTGATTCTCGGACCCTTGCTAGCTGCACACACGTCGCATTTTCTGCACCAGTCTTCGATATCTTCCTTCGCTTTTAACCAATAAAAACGTTCTCGTACCTTTTCTAGCGTCTTATTCACTCCCAAGTGGCCTCCGGTCGCCCCGCCATGCATTTCCTGTAACACCTCCTTGACCCTCGTCCGCGGTACGACAAGCTGCATTACAAACGACTTTCCGTCGGAGGATTCCCATTTTCTTCTCAGAACACCTTCTTGGACATGGAGGGAGTCCCACTGAGCAAAATATGCCTTTAAGGTCGGGCTACTGTGAGAGATGTCCTGATGATCCGGTTTCTCCATGTTCTCCTTCCAGGCCAGAATCGGCTCGATATCCGGGTCTTCCTTCTGAGCGTTCCGGATCTCATCTACGCTCCAGCCGGCGATAGGTTCGGCTCTCATTCTTTGGATGGAAACCAGCTCCCGTTCTTCCTGACGCGCACAATGTTTACAATCCGTTCTGCATGGTCTCCGGGACAGTGCATCCGCATTAGAGTGGAGTTTTCCTTTACGATGCTGTATTTCGTAGTCGTAGATTTGCAGCCTTTCGATCCATCTTGCGACCTGACCCTCAGGACTCTTGAACTGTAATAGCCATTTTAAGGCTGCATGGTCTGTGCGAAGAACGAACTTCCTCCCGTAGAGGTATTTGTGAAAATGCTTCGTAGCCAAGATCAAAGCTAGAAGTTCTCTCCTTGTCACGCAGTAGTTCCTTTCTGGCTTAGAGAGCACCTTGCTGAAGTACGCAACCACCTTCTCTTGGCCGTCATGCACCTGGGAGAGTACGGCTCCTACCCCGACATTACTAGCATCATCCACAATGAACGTTTCCCCGGTAGTGGGGTAAGCCAGTATCGGGGCATCGCATAGCCGTTGTTTAAGTGCCTTGAAGCTCTTCTCGCACTCAATTGACCATTTGAATTGTTTTCCCTTTTCCGTCAACTGGTGCAGGTTCTTTGCGATCCCGGCAAAATCCTTCACGAACCGTCTGTAGTAGGTGGCTAGGCCCAGGAAGCTCCTTAGTTGGTGTTTGTCTTTGGGGACTGGCCAGTTTTTCACCGCTTCGACCTTCTCCGGATCGGTTCTCACTCCTTTCGCTGAAATTATGTGTCCCAGTTACTTGACTTCCGCTCTAAACAGGGCGCACTTCTTGGGGTTGAGCTTCAGGTGGGCACTTCGAAGCCTTTGAAACACATCCCTTAGATTGTCTCGGTGTTGCGCAAACGTTTTAACCCTTGCAGGACACATTCCATCAATCGCTCGAAAGTCGCCGGAGCATTGCACAGCCCGAATGGCATTACCGTGAATTGCCATAGCCCATTTCCTGCGGTGAAGGCGGTTTTCTCCCGGTCTTCTGGATGGATCTGTACCTGCCAGTAGCCACTCTTCAAGTCGAGAGTGGAAAACCATCGGGCTCCTGATAGTGTGTCTAGCGTGTCGTCAATCCGTGGCAGAGGGTAGCTGTCTTTCTTGGTGACGTAATTGAGCTGCCGATAGTCCACGCAGAACCGCGTGCTGCCATCTTTCTTCTTAACCAGTACAACCGGTGATGCCCACGGACTTTTGGAACTTTCAATCACACCTTCTTTCTCCATTGCCGACACCATCTCTGCAACTTCTGTCTGCTTTGCCAATGGAAGGCGCCTAGCAGGCTGACGAATTGGTCTAGTATCACCAGTGTTTATTCGATGTTGTACCAAGTGTGTTCGGCCGTATTCTCCGTCCTGTGAGGCAAATACATCAGCGTACTCATTGATAAGATTCTCTGCCATAGTTCGCTGCTCCTGATTCAGCTCACTGGACTGGAGAATCGTCTCTCTCGTTTCCGCTGTCCAAGGTGATGGGAGAGGTTTTGGAGCATCACGTTCAGATATTGTTGCGACGGCGGCAATCGGCGTGCATTTTCCAGTCACATCCCCTCGCCTTAGTTTGACAGTGTGTGGTCTTGCGTTCAAAACCCTCACTGGAACCATGGTGTTCTTTGGTTCGACTAACGTCTTTCCCACGATGTAGTCTTGAGAATTCTTCTCTGGGTCTGGTTCTACTATGTAGAATCGGTGGCTCCCAAGATCACCTTCCAGCTTCGTCCAAATGATTGTCTCTGAAGACGGCGGCAAAACTTCGTCTTTGCTGATGACTGTCCTGAGAGTTACGGCATTCTCATTTCCGTACACCATCGGAATCTCCACATTTCGATACCTCAGTACTTGCATCCCGATGTCCAAGATTACTTCATTTGCTTTCATGAAGTCTACTCCGATGATGCACTCGTCGCATATATCTGCCACCAGAAACGCATGGGAGAACGTCAGTCCTGCCAGAGTAATCGTAAGACGAACTTCTCCAAATACCTTCGCCATTTCGGACTGGTGTTGTGCAGCCAGGAGCTTTTGGCGATATCTCTTCTTACAATGGAGGCAGTGGCACCTGTGTCGATGGTGGCTACGCACTTCTTCTCGTTGATTAGTGCCTCCACTGTCAGGCTCTTGTTACCCCGTTTGGTTTGCGAAACTTGAATGGTGGTCCTGGGGGCCTCGATTCCAGTAACCAACTTCTGCCCCGCGAAGTTGGTCCTTACGCATCTCCCGGCTGCTGGTTTTGGGAAGTCTGACCGACAGGATGCTTCCTCTCTGTTTCTCCTACTTCCGCAATGTGGACAATTTCCCCGTCTAGGTGCACTTCTGCACTGCCGTTGTAGGTGTCCGGTTTGGTTGCAATTCCAGCAACGGATTTGACTTCCGCGAGCTTTGACGGCTGTTCTCTGGCATGAGCATTCCACGACGGACATTTCCCTGACACGGTGTATTCCCTGGTATGCTTGGTCCGCAGCCTTCATTGACAAAGCGAATGCCAATGCCTCGGGGAGTGTTCGCTTTTCAGCCATCCTTACAGCCATTTGCAGTTGTCTGTCCTCTATGGCCTGAATAAAAGCTTCCACCGCCATTTCGTTGATAAGCTCCTCACCGGCTTTAGGGTATGAAAGATGGGCTAGTCGCTCTATATCCGCTTGCAACTGTTGGAGCGTTTCCCCCCTTTTCTGGACTCGACTACGCAGCTGAACCCTGTACACCTGCTGCATGTGTTCATCCCCAAACCGCATCTCGATAGCCTGAACCAGAGAGTCGTAGTTCTGCTGTTTATCTTCCGGGATGGTCTGCAAGAGCTCCGCAGCTGGACCCCTCAGTGCAAGTGTGAGTGCAATGGACTTCTCTTCATCGTCCCAGCTATTGGTCATTGCGGCCGCTTCGAATTGCCTTTTATAAATTGGCCATGATGTTTGACCATCGAAGATAGGAGGCTGCATCTCCTTTCTTCTCAGACCGTCAGTGGAATATTCCCGTGCTTTCTGTCTCTTCACATTGCTGAGCTCCTTAGCAAGATTTTCGACTTGCTTCCCTACTATCTCGAATTGCGTATCCACTTTTTCAAACTGAGTCTCTATTTTCCCGAACTGAGTTTCATGTTTCTCAAAATTTTCATCGAATCTAGTTTCGACTTTTCCGAGTTGCGTCTCGACCTTCTCGATTTTCTCTTCGATCACTTCAAATTTGGATTCCAAGTTTTTGTTTTGCTCATCAAGTTTACTTTCCAGAGCATCTAGAGAATTCTTTTGTTCGTCCATTGCTTTCTTTTGTTCATCCAACTTAAGTTCTAGAGAATTCTTTTGTTCGTCCAGCTTAAGTTCTAGAGAATTCCTTTGGTCGCCCATTGCTTTCTTTTGTTCGTCCATCGCTTTCTTTTGTTCGTCCAGCTTAAGTTCTAGAGAATTCCTTTGATCTTCTATTGCTTTCTTTTGTTCGTCCATGACTAACTTAAGTTGCAGGAGCAGACTTGTTATACCCGGGTCGGCTGCTGTACTTGCTGGTTCCTCTTCCACGTCAAACTCTACGTCGTGCGGATTTTCACCTTCCTGCGTTACTGCTTCTTCCAGACGAATCAGTAGGGCATCTTTTCCCCCAGTTGTGTCGAGGTTCCGCTTACTGAGTTCTGCCTTTAGTTGAATTATAGTTAGTTTTCCCAATTTGCGACCCATTTTGCGCAACTAATTAACTCAACACAGAAATCGTTTTTTTTTTTTTTTTTTGCTTGTGCAATTTCACACCACGGAAATAGTTATTCACAGAATAAGTTTTATCCCAGCTTCTGACACCAATGTAATATGCGAGCTACGGCTCGAGTAGATAAAACGATATTCTGTGAAATTTATTTCTTTATTTTCTAGTCTATAGAACAATTCAAGTTCACACTATACTATTCTTCGCAAATTCTTTTCTTACAAGGTCTCTTTCCTCTCAAATCACTTTATCTCCTTTCAATTACTTAATTCACAAATCCAAACTAATTACTTTTTCTTGTTTACTCTCCACTTTCTCTTTCACCAAATTACAACCTCGCCCATTATCACTTTTCCAATCTCTTCGCCACGGTTCTAAACCAACTGTGTGTTTTTTTTGATCGCCATCTGTCCTTATATAGTAGAAGTTTCTGATAGCCAGAAACTTCTAGCAAATTCTTCGACCACTGGAACAAGAGAAATAATTCTTGCAGTTATAATTCCCTTTTATCCCTGATATTATTCGTCTCTTTCGTTGACATGAGCTGTGGAGACTTCGTCCCAGACACGAACCTCAAATGAAAGGACAGTTCGAACCAAAATTCTGCCAGAATGGAAAGTCACTTCGGAATTTGCTGCATAGACATAGGAGCGTAGTTATTATTATGCTACAGTATGTTAAAAATTTCCAGAGGATTATCAAAGGGTTGATTATTGACAACACTAGCGACATTGTTGACTGGGTTATGAACATTAGCCAAGTTAAGCATTGGAATGTTCACACCTTGAGCAGCTTAATTTAAATCCTAATTTAGAAGCATATTTAATTCTTTTGATTCAACCTCTTGAACTTCTTTTAAATCTTCTAGTTCATCTTCTAAATTTCTACTAATGTCGTATTTATTTATTCTTTTCACGGATCTCATAAACAAAGGTAGGTAATGGAAAAGGGGTACTTACGGGAGAATGAGGGGCATTTCTTCCTTCTATTAATGACGATTGGAATTGCTTGTCCAAAAATTTGTTATTTTTTTTCTACTCAATTTTAGCTATTCTTTTATTTTTATTTATAATATTTCGTCACTTGAACGATAATCTGTCGTTACACTAGTTGGGTTTAATTTAGTTAAAATGTTTACTTTCACTCAATATAGCTATTCTTTTATATTAATAATAATTCTTATCAATTGAACGATGATACGTCGTTACACTGGTTGTGTTTAATTTAATTTATTCCTTCACTCAATTCATTGATTTATTTTTGATCGCTTGAACGATAATTCGTCGTTGTACTGGTTACACTTAATTTAATTTATTCTTTCACTCCATTCATTGATTTATTTTTGATTACTTCACTTTGCACTAAGCGATACGAGCTTTTAACGATAAACCGTCGTTAAACACCGACTGCGCCAATTACGTGAACAACTGCACCGTTTAATAAAAAAAACTAATTTTCAATTTGCACAGTTTAAGGACACTTTACACTCATACCTCGCTATACGGCCGCTCTTTTTACGGCCTTTCGCTATAACGGCCTTTTTTTATTACTTTGTTTCCGTTTTACGGCCAATATTTTTCGTTACAACGGCCAAAAAAAAACATCATTCCCTTAAATGTTCTTACAATGCAAGAATATACATTATGTACCTTGCCTACTGTGTTTACTTTACGCTGCGAATTTGTTCTTCCTTGTTGTTTTCTTGACTTTCGATCTTTGTTGACCCCATTCCAAAAAAGTATGTACATACATATCTCCAATTTACATAACGCATAATGCACAACACAGTCGACATCGGCGTCGTCGACACCGGCATCGCTAAGTTTGAATTTCTTAGACACGGGTTTTCCCCTTTGACAGATTGTTAAAAGCCCACTCTAAAAGTTAAAAGGTACTTTTGGTGGTTTTAAAGTTAGCGCGAGCTGATAACTATAAAGTGGATTTATGTCGACTATAAATTGAAAAACACTAACCTTGACTTACGTTACGTGCTAAAATTTTTTTAAAATGTACTTTATGCGACTATAATTTTGCGCCATAGTTTTTAAGTCAGAAGATGTGTTGACTCTGTTACATGTGTATGTATATATGGACGTATATGTTACAGTTTTATTCTCAGCTTTCATCTTTCAATTATTTTTGGTATGTACATTTTAAACTATGTTGCAAAATTCCTTAAATATTTTCTAAGATTAATGTTTTAATACGATTTGGCAGATAAAAACATAGGCATTTACACACAAAATGCTACCAAAACGAGTACAGGGCGGAAAAAAAAGAAGCCGAAAATCTATCACACTAGAGTCTAAACTAGATGTTTGACGTCGCATTGAAGCAGGTGAGAAGATTTTCCAAATTTCTTCAGCATTAGGTCTTGCAAAATCTACTGTTCAAACAATAGGAGATAATAAAGACAAAATCAAGGCGCAGGTACATTCAGCTGCATCTTTAAGCTAATTTTGTACAAATAATTAACTCGAAAAAGAAGTGTTATTATGGAGAAAATGGAAAAATTGCTCATCCTATGGATCGAAGACAACAACAAAAGAAAGATGCCAATGAGTCAAATGATTATTCCAGAAAAGGCTAAGAGCATTTTTGAAAATCTTAAATTGGAGGATTTTGATGAAGCGTAGAATAATGAAATTTTCTTAGAAAGTCGAGGTTGGTTTGAAAAACTTAAAAATCGACATAGTTTGCATAACATCAAGATGAAAGGTGAAGCAGCAAGTGCCGATTCAGTTGCAGCTCTTGAGTATCCGACCATTTTTAAAAAAATTGTTGAATAAGGTGGTTACGTTCCAGAACAAGTTTTTAGTGCGGACGAGACAGGTCGTTATTGGAAACGAATGCCTGAGCGGACCTTTATTTCAAAGGACGACAAATCTGCATCAGAATATAAGGTGTTAAAAGAACGTTTGACTCTTCTTCTTGGTGCTAACGCTGCGGGGGATTTCAAGCTTGAGCCGCTATTAGTGCACCTGTCTGAAAATCCAAGAGCTTTCAAGGGATTGGACAAGAAAGCATTGCCAGTCACTTGGAAATCCAACAAAAAGGCTTGGATGACAAAAGTTCTTTTTGAAGATTGGTTTAAGAATTACTAAAAGAAGAATTTAATCAATAAAGTCTTACTTATTTTGGATAATGCTCCAGGGCATCCGGTTAATTTAGTTGAGCTGTCTGAAAATGTAAGAGTTGAGTATCTTCCCAACAACACAACGGCCCTCATTCAGCCTATGGAGCAGGGTGCAATAGCTACAATATCAAAGATGCCGTTTACAACATAAGTGAGTCTTGGAATGAATTAAGATCAACAACGATGAATCATGTTTGAAAGAAACTATGGCCGGAATGCATCACCAACTGTCAATCTGATGCTGACAAAGGATTTGAGGATTTAGAAGGGCACGATGTCAGCAGTCTTCTTAACGCTGGCAGAGCTCCGCTTTCAAATGAAGAGTTGATGCAGTTGGGCTCAGATCAAGAGTCAGATGAAGAGCCTGAGCCTTCCACGAGTCGCCAGTTGACATCAAGAAATTTGTGTGAAGCACTGCATCATTTCGAAGAGGGGTTGGAAATTTTAAACTAAAACGATACTGACGAAAAACGCAGTGCTAAAGTTTCAAGAGCTGTTAACGTGCCATTAACTGCTATAAGGAAATAGAAAAAGAATTAAGGAATAAAGCGAAACAACCAACGCTGGAACGGTTTTTTAAGCCCGCAGCCGCTCGTGATATGATTCTTCTACCACTTCAACATCATAATTTTTCTCTATTTATTCTTACCTAATTATGTTCTTTTTCGATATGTATGTAGATTTTATTTTGGCTCCTGTCAATATTAAATTGAAACGTAACTATGCTCTGAAGTCAACACATTAAATTAATTTTTTTTTATAGCGTTTTATAAATTTTTTTGGTTATTTTTTGAAGATTTGGAACCAATCTAATGGATTTTGCATGGGTTGTATGAAAAAAAAGACTCGTTATACGGCATTTCGCTTTGCGGCCTGATTTTGTGGAACGTATCTAGGCCGCTAACCGAGGTATGAGTGTATTACTTACACTCTAGATTTGCTTACTTCACAGAAATAACGAGAGATGGAAATATTAATTAATACTTAACTGCTAAATTGACATTATTGGAAATTCCAGTTCATTAGCATTAATAATTAAAAAACTAAAATTAACTCGCGTGAACCTAAATGTCTCCTCTGTCATGACAACGAAGGACCAGCAAGCAATGACATTACAGGAAGTAGAAGATGTCCGTCTCTTATCAAAAGGCGATGAAGGAACTGCACCACTCATGAAAATACTGCAGCTAAATCTAAACCACTGCGAGGCTGCTCAAAATCTACATACTGTTGCAATCCACACGGGAATTGAATATTGATGTGGCTATTTTAAGTGAACCATACAGGCAGTACGACAGAAATAGATGGGTGACTGACAGTACAGGCAAAGCTGCGATTTGTACCTGCAGCAATAAGTCCTTTCAGGAAACAGAGGCGGTACCTAACACTGGCTACGTAGGAACCAAAATCAATGGCATACACATATACAGCTGATACGCTTCACCGAGTCTCACAATAGAGGAATTTGAAAACTTCCTTGACAGACTTACTTTGGGTGTCAGAGACCGAAGTCCTATTGTCATAGCTGGTGATTTTAATGCCTGGGCTACGGAGTGGGGAAGTTCCAGAACAAATAGAAGAGGAATTTGCCTGTTACTCTTGCTAACAATGGCGAAACGGAGTGGGTTCGATTATAGATCTCACATTTGTTAGCTTTTCCTTAGCCCAAAACACCTCGTGGAAAGTAAGCACCCACTACACCCACAGCGACCATCAGGCAATACTGTTTGAGATCAAAATGAACAGAAATACTACAGTTCCAAATATGACTCAGAACCTAGGATGGACGGTCTAGAGGAAGAGACACGTTCGAAGAATTGCAAAATCGATATAGAAGAGCGCGCAAGGAACTAAAATAAGCCATCCAAAATAGCAAATGTAGATGCTTCTTGGAATTATGTGAGGAAGCGAACTAAAACCCATGGGGGAGGGCGTACTTAGTAGTTTTGAAAAAAATTAAAAATATTCCAGCAACCACCACCCACATGCCCGAATCTACTTCTCGAGATAGTTAATGGACTCTTCTCAAGCCAATGGGAAGTGCAATTAAGTAACGAACAGCTAGCACCAACCCAGCCTGTGGTAACAAGAAAAGAACTAATTACTATCTGCAGCAGATTTGGAGGTAAAAAAGCACCTGGCTCAGATGCTGTACCCAATGTAGCACTGAAGACCGCAATTAGAGCCAGATCGGAATTGTTTCTGGAACTATACAATTCATTGCTTCGAGAAGGAGTGCTTCCGAGTCAATGGAAAGTGCAAAAAATTGTCCTCCTACCACTGGGAGATCCATCATCTTATCGACCACTCTGTATGCTGGATACAGCTGGAAAAGTACTGGAACGGATTATTGGTACCAGGCTAGAAGCAGCCATTGAATATGTAGGAGGTCTAGCTGTACACCAGTATGGCTTTTTTTAAGGGACGGTACACTATAGATGCAATCAAGGTGGTAGTTGACACTGCACAGAAACCCATAGAGGGCCGAAGATGGAAAGGAGGCTCAAAAAAGTACTGCTCTGTCATAACATTAGACATCAAAAATGCGTTCAATTCTGCAAACTGGGGACATATTTTGGCTGCTCTAAGGAACAAGAGAGTTCCACAGTATTTAATAAATATAATAATGGATTATTTTAGGCAGCGGATCCTATTGTATAATACAGATATAAGGTATTAAGAAGGTATTAAGAAATA
The DNA here is from genome assembly GCA_963082735.1 of Pocota personata. Taxonomy (NCBI): domain Eukaryota; kingdom Metazoa; phylum Arthropoda; class Insecta; order Diptera; family Syrphidae; genus Pocota; species Pocota personata. The sequence continues at coordinate 25,494,749 of OY720432.1, forward strand.
CATAGTCACGGGTTGGGCCCTAAGATCGAGCCACAGGGCTCGGTCTTAGGGCCGCTATTGTGGAACATTATGTATGATGGCATTCTTCGATTATCAATACCAGAAGAAGCAAAACTCGTAGGATTTGCTGATAACATCGCCATCGTCGTAATGTCCACATTTTTGGAGGAAATTACACAAATCAGCAACGACACTATTAGGATAGTCCAAAAATGGCTTACTTCAGTAGGCCTAAAGCTTGCCGAAAATAAAACAGAAGCGGTGCTGATCAGCAGCAGGAAAAAGTGCGAAACAATTACCATCACTGTAGGTGGACACGAGATTAAATCGAAACCAGCAATCAAGTATTTGGGTGTGGTGGTCGATACTAAGCTTACATTTAAACAACATCTGGAGCATGTAAGTGAGAAAGCTTAACGAGTAAATAAGGCACTCATGCGGATAATGCCAAACATAGGACGACCAAGGTATAACCGAAGAAGACTGTATGCGAGTGTAATCAAGTCAGTAATCCTGTATGCTACACCAATCTGGGCAGGAGCTATGAAGACCAAGTCGTATAAGAAGAAAATCGAAACAACGTACAGATTATGTGCCTTGAGGGTATGTAGCGACGCGGCATGTGTCACTGTAGGAATGGTCCCCATTGACCTGTTACCAGTTGAACTGCAGAGGATATATGAAAAGAAAAACAACTTAGATGACGAAAATGGCGAAACGAACACCACTGAGGGAACAAATGACTTAAGGGAAGCTGAACGAACGGCCAATCTACGAAAATGGCAGCATCTCTGGAATGCATCAAATAAAAGTCGATGGACGTACCGACTTATCCCGACAATCAAAGACTGGATAGAGCGTAAACACGGAGAGCTAAATTTCCACATGACCCAAATGCTAAGTGGGCATGGATGCTTTCGTGCCTACTTACATAAGTTTAAACTCGACGACACACCCAACTGTCTGTACTGCGAGGAAAGACAAGAAGACGTTGGACAAAGAAAATAGAGACATTTTTCAAAGTTCGGTAAACCTACTAAAATAATTGCCGATAACTAGTTTAAATCAGAGAATTTTTTAACGAACAGCAAGTTGATCTTCACCTCACAAAACCTAATACCCACACAGGTAATAGCGATATTGAAAGATTTCATTCCACATTACAAGAAAAGTTAGTTACAATGAGAAACTCACATCTAACACTCATTCAAAAAGTCCACAGAGCAATAGGTACCATTCAACCCTTAAAAAGTGACCAGAAGAAGCGATGTTCGCTGACATAGCCACTCTAGGTAATCAAATTCAGTCTGAAAAACAGAAGAGAACACAGTAGCTTAACAGAAATAGGGAAGAATATCACGAAAATAGGCAGGTAGCACCGGTGAAGAATTATAAAAGGAATTACTATAAAAATGAACCGAGATATAGGATTAAGAAGTTAGACAGGGAACTTCCAATAAATATAAAATGACCTCGTTTACTTGCAGATGATAACCTTAGCGTACTTACTGGCAACACAAATAACACCAGTGACGTCGACTCTGACAATTGACAGAGTCACGACAGAGATTGGATACTCTACTATTAATATGGGACGAACGGAAATCATTCAGGACACCAAAACAATACTTCATATTGTAGCATAATAATAACTACGCTCCCTAAAAGTATGATGCAACAAATTCCGAAGTGTCTTTTCATTCTGGCACAATTTTGGTTCGAAGTGTCCTTTCATTCGAGGTTCGTGTCTGCGGTTTCCACAGTTCATGTCTACGAAAGAGACGGATAATATCACGGATGAGAGGGAATTATAACTGCAAGAATGATTGTCATCTTGGAATTTCTCTTGTTCCAGTGGTCGAAGAATTTGCTAGAAGTTTCTGGCTATCAGAAACTTCTGCTATATAAGGACAGATGGCGAACAAAAAGGGGGCAGTATGTTTTAAACTGTGGCGAAGAGATTAGAAAAGTGATAATGGGCGAAGTTGTAATTTTGTGATAAATTGAAAGTTGAGATTAAACAAGAAGAAGTAATTAGTTTGGATTTGTGAATTAAGTAGAAGAAAGGAGATAAAGTGATTTGAGAGGACAGAGACCTTGTAAGAAAAGAATTGCGAAGAATAGTATAGTGTGAACCTGAATTGTTCTATAGACTAGAAAATAAAGAAATTATTTAACAGAATATTGTTTTATCTACTCGAGCCATAGCTCGCATATTACATTGGTGTCAGAGGCGGGATAAAACTTATTCTGTGAATAACTATTTCCGTGGTGTGAAATTGCACAAGCAAAAAAAAAAAAGAAAAAAAAAAAAAAAAACCATTTCTGCGTTGAGTTAATTAGTTGCGCAAAATGGGTCGCAAATTGGGAAACTAACTATAACTCAACTAAAGGCAGAACTCAGTAAGCGGAACCTCGACACAACTGGGGGAAAAGATGCCCTACTGATTCGTCTGGAAGAAGCAGTAACACAGGAAGGTGAAAATCCGCATGACGTAGAGTTTGACGTGGAAGAGGAACCAGCAAGTACAGCAGCCGACCCGGGTATAACAAGTCTGCTCCTGAAACTTAAGTTAGTCATGGACGAACAAAAGAAAGCAATAGAAGATCAAAGGAATTCTCTAGAACTTAAGCTGGACGAACAAAAGAAAGCGATGGACGAACAAAAGAAAGCAATGGGCGACCAAAGGAATTCTCTAGAACTTAAGCTGGACGAACAAAAGAAAGCAATGGACGAACAAAAGAATTCTCTAGAACTTAAGCTGGATGAACAAAAGAAAGCAATGGACGAACAAAAGAATTCTCTAGAACTTAAGCTGGATGAACAAAAGAATTCTCTAGATGCTCTGGAAAGTAAACTTGATGAGCAAAACAAGAACTTGGAATCCAAATTCGAAGTGATCGAAGAGAAAATCGAGAAGGTCGAGATGCAGCTCGAAAAAGTCGAAACTAGATTCGATGAAAATTTTGAGAAACATGAAACTAAGTTCGGGAAGATAGAGACTCAGTTTGAAAAAGTGGATACGCAATTCGAGATAGTAGGAAAGCAAGTCGAAAATCTTGCTAAGGAGCTCAGCAACGTGAAGAGACAGAAAGCACGGGAATATTCCACTGACGGTCTGAGAAGAAAGGAGATGCAGCCTCCTATCTTCGATGGTCAAACATCATGACCAATTTATAAGAGGCAATTCGAAGCGGCCGCAATGACCAATAGTTGGGACGATGAAGAGAAGTCTATTGCACTCACGCTTGCACTGAGGGGTCCAGCTGCGGAGCTCTTGCAGACCATCCCGGAAGATAAACAGCAGAACTATGACTCTCTGGTTCAGGCTATCGAGATGCGGTTTGGGGATGAACACATGCAGCAGGTGTACAGGGTTCAGCTGCGTAGTCGAGTCCAGAAAAGGGGGGAAACGCTCCGACAGTTGCAAGCGGATATAGAGCGACTAGCCCATCTTTCATATCCTAAAGCCGGTGAGGAGCTTATCAACGAAATGGCGGTGGAAGCTTTTATTCAGGCCATAGAGGACAGACAACTGCAAATGGCTGTAAGGATGGCTGAAAAGCGAACACTCCCCGAGGCATTGGCATTCGCTTTGTCAATGAAGGCTGCGGACCAAGCATACCAGGGAATACACCGTGTCAGGGAAATGTCCGTCGTGGAATGCTCAGCCCAGAGAACAGCAGTCATGGATGAAGACAGAGCTCGCGGAAGTCAAATCCGTTGCTGGAATGCAGCCAAACCGGACACCTACAACGGCAGTGCAGAAGTGCACCTAGACGGGGAAATTGTCCACATTGCGGAAGTAGGAGAAGCAGAGAGGAAGCATCCGGCGGTGGTAACATCCATTATGTCGGTCAAGACTACCCAAAACCAGCAGTCGGCAAATGCGTAAGGACCAACTTCGCGGGTCAGAAGTTGGTTACTGGAATCGAGGCCCCCAGGACCACCATTCAAGTTTCGCAAACCAAACGGGGTAACAAGAGCCTGACAGTGGAGGCACTAATCAACGAGAAGAAGTGCGTAGCCACCATCGACACAGGTGCCACTGCCTCCATTGTAAGAAGAGATATCGCCAAAAGCTCCTGGCTGCACAACACCAGTCCGAAATGGCGAAGGTATTTGGAGAAGTTCGTCTTACGATTACTCTGGCAGGACTGACGTTCTCCCATGCGTTTCTGGTGGCAGATATATGCGACGAGTGCATCATCGGAGTAGACTTCATGAAAGCAAATGAAGTAATCTTGGACATCGGGATGCAAGTACTGAGGTATCGAAATGTGGAGATTCCGATGGTGTACGGAAATGAGAATGCCGTAACTCTCAGGACAGTCATCAGCAAAGACGAAGTTTTGCCGCCGTCTTCAGAGACAATCATTTGGACGAAGCTGGAAGGTGATCTTGGGAGCCACCGATTCTACATAGTAGAACCAGACCCAGAGAAGAATTCTCAAGACTACATCGTGGGAAAGACGTTAGTCGAACCAAAGAACACCATGGTTCCAGTGAGGGTTTTGAACGCAAGACCACACACTGTCAAACTAAGGCGAGGGGATGTGACTGGAAAATGCACGCCGATTGCCGCCGTCGCAACAATATCTGAACGTGATGCTCCAAAACCTCTCCCATCACCTTGGACAGCGGAAACGGGAGAGAGGATTCTCCAGTCCAGTGAGCTGAATCAGGAGCAGCGAACTATGGTAGAGAATCTTATCAATGAGTTCGCTGATGTATTTGCCTCACAGGACGGAGAATACGGCCGAACACACTTGGTACAACATCGAATAAACTCTGGTGATACTAGACCAATTCGTCAGCCTGCTAGGCGCCTTCCATTGGCAAAACAGACAGAAGTTGCAGAGATGGTGTCGGCAATGGAGAAAGAAGGTCTGATTGAAAGTTCCAAAGTCCGTGGGCATCACCGGTTGTACTGGTTAAGAAGAAAGATGGCAGCACGCGGTTCTGCGTGGACTATCGGCAGCTCAATTACGTCACCAGGAAAGATAGCTACCCTCTGCCATGGATTGACGACGCGCTAGACACACTATCAGGAGCCCGATGGTTTTCCACTCTCGACTTGAAGAGTGGCTACTGGCAGGTACAGATCCATCCAGAAGACCGGGAGAAAACCGCCTTCACCGCAGGAAATGGGCTATGGCAATTCACGGTAATGCCATTCGGGCTGTGCAATGCTCCGGCGACTTTCGAGCGATTGATGGAATGTGTCCTGCAAGGGTTAACATGGAAAACCTGTTTGGTATACTTGGATGATGTCATCGTCGTAGGAAAAACGTTTGCGCAACACCGAGACAATCTAAGGGATGTGTTTCAAAGGCTTCGAAGTGCCCACCTGAAGCTCAACCCCAAGAAGTGCGCCCTGTTTAGAGCGGAAGTCAAGTACCTGGGACACATAATTTCAGCGAAAGGAGTGAGAACCGATCCGGAGAAGGTCGAAGCGGTGAAAAACTGGCCAGTCCCCAAAGACAAACACCAACTAAGGAGCTTCCTGGGCCTAGCCACCTACTACAGACGGTTCGTGAAGGATTTTGCACCATTTGACGGAAAAGGGGAAACAATTCAAATGGTCAATTGAGTGCGAGAAGAGCTTCAAGGCACTTAAACAACGGCTATGCGATGCCCCGATACTAGCTTACCCCACTCCCGGGGAAACGTTCATCGTTGATACAGATGCTAGTAATGTCGGGGTAGGAGCCGTACTCTCCCAGGTGCATGAGGGCCAAGAGAAGGTGGTTTCGTACTTCAGCAAGGTGCTCTCTAAGCCAGAAAGGAACTACTGCGTGACAAGGCGGGAACTTCTAGCTTTGATCTTGGCTACGAAGCATTTTCACAAATACCTCTATGGGAGGAAGTTCGTTCTTCGCACAGACCATGCAGCCTTAAAATGGCTATTACAGTCCAAGAGTCCTGAGGGACTATGAAATACAGCATCGTAAAGGAAGACTCCACTCTAATGCGTTTGCACTGTCCCGGAGACCATGCAGAACGGATTGTAAACATTGTGCGCGTCAGGAAGAACGGGAGCTGGTTTCCATCCAAAGAATGAGAGCCGAACCTATCGCCGGCTGGAGCGTAGATGAGATCCGGAACGCTCAGAAGGAAGACCCGGATATCGAGCCGATTCTGGCCTGGAAGGAGAACATGGAGAAACCGGATCATCAGGACATCTCTCACAGAAGCCCGACCTGGCTATCAGAAACTTCTGCTATATAAGGACAGATGGCGATCAAAAATTGGGCAGTAGGTTTTAAACTGTGGCGAAGAGATTAGAAAAGTGATAATGGGCGAAGTTGTAATTTTGTGATAAATTGAAAGTTGAGATTTAACAAGAAGAAGTAATTAGTTTGGATTTGTGAATTAAGTAGAAGAAAGGAGATAAAGTGATTTGAGAGGCAGAGACTTTGTAAGAAAAGAATTGCGAAGAATAGTATAGTGTGAACCTGAATTGTTCTATAGACTAGAAAATAAAGAAATAATTTCACAGAATATTGTTTTATCTACTCGAGCCATAGCTCGCATATTACAATATTATCAACACTCAGGAAATAAGACTTCCAATTAACGCAATCGAAAGAAATATACAAAACTTACAATTCAGTAGCGACCCAATGATTAGAAAGCAAATCGAAACATTAAAAGTTAAATTGACAACAATAGAACCACAGAAAAGTGTTAGGCATAGAAGAGGGTTAATTAACGTTATTGGACATGCAAGCAATTTCCTTTTTGCTAAATGGATGACGAAGATAGAAAAGACATAACAGAACAACTTATTTTATTAGAAACAAATAATGTAAACGCAGTAAATACAGTAAATAGACAAATAGAAATCAATCAGAATTTTAATGAAAGTATTAGCCACCTCAAAAGCATCATAGAATCTGACAGGACAGAACTAACAAGAGCCTTTACATAAATAACGGAGAACGAAAAACGGTATATGTTAAAAGAAATCACACTAGATCAAATTCTTAGACTTAACACACTAGAAGATAATATTAACCAAATTAAAGACAACGTAGCTTTAGCAAAACACGGACTTTACACCCTAGTTTACTGACAGCAATAGAACTCATAAATACGAAAATTGACTTCTTGAAAATTAAAAATATTAAAGTAGGAGCCCTCAAATATAACACTAATACATTAGTTCTAGCAATAAAAATATCGCACAGTTACAAACAAGTCGATCTCAAATTTGTAACCGCTATTCCAAATGAATTTAACTTAGAAGCTTTGCTAGAAGAATATTTCTGCATTGAAATAAATAACACAATGATATTCAATATGAAAAAGATTTAATACCTGTAAATAATTGCATTAATTGCATAACAAAAATAAGAAAACTAGACGAAAGCACAATAATACGTAAAAATATTAAGAATGAAAATATTGTAAATAAATGTGATGACAGAAACATTAAACTTGACGGAAATTATTTAATAATTTTTAGCAATTGTACTATTCATATATTTAACGAGACAATATCTAACGAAAATATGTATTTTACAGAAAGATTCTATTATGATGAAACCCAGAACTATAATTTTACTAAAAAATTAAACTTTGAGGAAGTTATCCTTAAAAACATTGTTAACCTTAAACCAATAAAGCTACTTAGATTTCATAAAAATGTACAATATGTCATAGGCTCAACAACGGTTATTTTCTCATCAACATTAATTATCATATTTGTCAACCTTTTACGGAAGCATAGAAAACTTATCATTTCAATAAAAAAAATGAAATAGAAGAAAAAAGTAAAGAAATAGCTAAAAGTCAGGAGAATTTTAATTTAAAGGAGGGAGAGGTTACGTATCCGATAGCAGCGCATGTTCGTTATCCGAGCCTATCTACTCTTAACTCATAATTTTCCAAAGCACAGACATGTAAAGGTGAACATACGTTACCTGAGCTCCTTTACCTAGAATAAATGCAACATGCATTTCGATATGACACATTCTCACGGATCAAATGGCTTGCATTCCCTGCACGAGCGATCTGCTCCGTGAGAACCGAAATGAAATTAACAGTTGAGCTAATCATATACTTAGAAATTATTTTCTTTCTCAGATTTTAAATTTGTAGTTATTTGACAAGTGACCGTCGTGGTGGATAGAGAATAAAGATAGTTTTTTAATCTTTTTTGGCGTTTGTATGATTATAACTTATATGAATTCCGATTCTATTAAATGCAGCTGTGCTCAAAAGATCCGAATGGTTAAAAATATACAAATCTTATTATGGAATGTCAAGGGGCTGGAGAATCGTAAGGAAGAACTGCAAGTGACTCGCGACATCAAAAATATTCATATATGTCTTGTTACAGAGACACATTTCAAACTTGAAACAAACTATAAACTGCACGGTTACAAGATATACCTAACCCCACATCTTCATAATACAGCAAGAGGGGGTATGCAGTTATAATTAGAGAAAGCATTAATCAACACGAAGACGAATAATATAAGTCGTGTGAAATACACCCAAAATAAAAACATGCAGCGGCCAGATAACGGTAGCAGCAGTATATTGTTCTCCTTGCTTTAGGTTGAAACAAAATGATTTCAAAAGTCTCTTTCGTATACTCGGAAATAAATTCATAATAGGCGGAGATTTCAACGCTAAAAACAAATTTTGGGGATCAAGACTAACAAATACAAGAGGAAAAGAACTTCTTGAATCCATAAAAAAAAAAATAACGCCAAATATCACTCAACGGGAAAACCTACTTACTGGCCCACAGATAGGAACAAAATCCCAGATTTTGCCGACTTCTTTATAACCAGGAATATATCCTTAAATACTACCAAAGTAGAAGAAGGACCTGAACTTGACTCAGAACACTCATCTGTGCATCTTACACTTGGTATATTTCAGTGAATAATAAAATTCATACATTATTTCTATCTTTAGTTTCTGCAATTTTTACACTTTTTGTTTCCGAAATTTTGTTTAGTGACATATGTACATATGCTGGAATCGCCTTTTTTCAATAATTGAGTACTAATTTAGTACCGGATTGTGGAGTTGATGTATGATAGATGTGTACATAGTACATTAACATTCACAGATGACTAAAGCCACTGTCCAAACTTCTGAAAAGACAATGCATCGCATATAACGAGGGCGGCTGATAATTTCGCGGCATTAAGTGAAAGAAGAGATCCGATTAGGATGTTTTAATATTAATGCTAAACTAAATCTGGGAAATTGTTCAAAAAACCAACGATTGGAGTAGACCGGAATACAGTATCGAAAAGCTAAAAAAAGGTGGTATAAGTAGACGGATAATACGAACGTGGTATCTGGTCGTTTAAATTGACGGAAGTTATATGCGTATAGCGTTTCCGTCTACCCTAGATCCAGTCCAATCCCTCCGCATAAAAATTGCACGTATGCGACTTTTCAGATATGTACGCTTTTCGTGATTCCCTAGATCTTAGGCACTTATTCTTGCCAATATGGAATGAATTTGAGAATAGGCCCCTGGTCGATGAACAAAATTGTAGACATCCGCTGAAGTGTATCTTTCTCAATCCTACAGATCGGAAATTTCCTTTACTCATTTGACTGACTTTCACTTCAAATTGGTATTTGAATGGAGAATGATACACTTAAGTGGTTTCGTTCTTCAAGTTTCGCGAATCATTCCCCTTGGCGGATTTTATAATACAATACTCAGAAATCCTAGAATCATATATAATGCAGAGATTATTTAGAATAAAGCAAGAAAATGGGTACTCCACATTAAAACATATAAAAGCTGGTGTACCCCAAGGTATAAAATGAGGAAACTTCTGTTGCCACATTTGCAGATGACAATGTACTTGCTGTCGGTAATACCGTGCAAGAAGTTACTGGAAAACTGCAAAGGGCAATAAATGATATTTATGAATGGACCAAAAAATGACAAATAAAATTAAATGAACTGAAGTCAGTTCATGTAAACTTTACAAATAAAAATGTACAACACATACCAGTGTACATAAATAACAATGCAGTTCTTTTTTCGAACACAAGTATTTAGGCATGACTCTTGATGCGAAATAGCGCTGGAAAGCTCATGTAAAAAAAATATGACGAATTAAACATACGATATAAAAAAATGTATTGGTTCTTAGGGAGCTATTCCTGTCTCTCGATATACAATAAATTACTGCTCTACAAGCAATTCATTTCATTCATTTTTACTGCATTTTTATTATGTAATTCAATAAACTTATAGCTAGACAAAAAAACGCTTAAAACTAGCTTAACTAACTTAACTATTCTTATTCTAACTTACTGGCCCTATGCGGGCGCTCTAAGCTAAAGCCAATACTTAAAACTATGTCTTTCGACGAAACTAACTTAAGATTTTTTATTTATTTATTCTATTATTCTATTGGCTATTACTACTAAGAAAATGTTTAATCGGATGAAAAAACTTAGTATATGAACTTTTTTTTTAATGCTCTTATATATAACTTACAATCTACCTTAAAATAAATCTTAAACTATTTTATTCTAAATTAGCCTTGTTTTATTATTTTTTTTTTCTTTTTTTTATCGAGTGCTGTTTTTTTTTATTTTTTGTGTTTTTTTTTTTGTATTTTTGCATCCAAGTGCTGTGGATTTATATTTTTTTTTTTTTTATTAAAATTTACACTACCTAAACCTTAAATTATGTAAGTCGGCCATGGACAACAAACAGCCAACCTCAAATATGCAACAGGCTACCCTGGATTAGGAGGAAACGACGAAGGAGTTTCCTCTCTTTCGGCTAGCCACCAAAAAGGACCGTACTGACGTTGTACGTTATAAATATCGCGACCCGATACCGCCCTACTAAACCGGAGACGCTCCACACTACCGTGTGCAACGTCTCTGTCGTAGTTGAGTCGCCTATCCACAACTGTCTTAGCAACGTGGTAGATTAGCGGTACCGCCAATCTGTCCTGGATCAGACCTTTCTTATCAAAATAGAGGAACGCCTCTGGGGGAACAAAGCCGTTAAGGCGCACTCTCTCGTGATACTCGTAATTGGGGTAATAAGCCCCGGAGATCAGGTTGATCGTCGAGCTCATTGCTCTTGCAATGTGCCTTCGAATCGGCTTGATATCGAAATTATCCACTCTTATTAGGTTAGCCCTGTTGTATAGGACCTCATTGGAATAGAATTTTACGTACTGGGACTCTGGTGTTCTGTACAAATGAAGGCAAGCCCTCTCAAACACCCGAATCTTTTCCAACAAGCTTGCTAACACGTTGAACCACACGGGGCATCCATATACGAGCATGGGCCTAATGAAGGCCATGTAGCAGATTACCTTTACCCTTGCATCGAGTTGCTTGCTATAAAAAAGTCTCTTTGTAAGGGCAAAATCACCTTTGGCTCTGGCCAGAGTAGCATCTATATGTTTGTTAAAATATAGATATTGGTCTAACCAGAGCCCCAGGTATCTGACTACACTTCGACTCGCAAGTGGCTGTCCGTGCGGTCCCACGACTGAGAACTTTCGCCAATTCTTTCTGGTATCCCTAGAGGCCCCAGGCAACGGCGTCTCAAAAAGAATGGTTTCCGATTTCTGGAAGTTGATCTTCAACTTCCAGTCATCGCAATATCGCTGAATCTTATCGAAGTCACGTTGCAAGAGATTTGCAATGACCTCAATTTTTGGTCCTGATCTGTACGCGATCAAGTCGTCTGCATACGCTATGGCATGGTGAAGTGATCCTATCAGATCGCTCGTGTAAATGTTGAAAAGGATCGGTGAATTAACCGCACCTTGTTGCAGACCGTTTTTAATTAGAAATGTTCCAGCAGAAGTCACTTTGCCATTTTTGACACTGAACTGTCTACTGGTGAGCATGTTATGAAGTATGTACAGCAGTGGTTTGCTTATGCCCAGCCTGCTTAGCTTGTAGAAGAGTCCCTCTAACCATACGGTGTCGAAGGCCTTCTCCAAGTCAATCAGGCAGGCACCCTGCACTGTTTCTTGCTTTTGTTCCATTGGATATCCGATACCAGTTTAGACACGGCATGTATTGTATCATGCCCCGCCTTAAAACCGAATTGGTTATCCGGAATTATATTACTGTTCTCAGTCCACTTAAGCAGGGCTCTATTGATCACTTTCTCGAATACACCTTGCTGATGTTCGGAAGGAGACTTATCGACCGGAGATTTGCCGGATTGGAAGTGTCCTTACCCCTTTTGGGGATGGGTTGTATCACTGCTGTTTTCCAATGCGCTGGATAATGTGCATTATTCAGCGCATTGTTAAACAGAGTGGTGTAAATGTCCACCGCTCCTAGAGGGAGATGTCGAAGCACAATATTCGATACTCCGTCGATTCCCACAGATTTCTTCCTCCTCAATGAGTCGAAGATCGCTTGGAGGTCCACCATCGATATGTACGGGGGATGTACCCTTTCATCGGCGATGATATTATTTGCCATGGTATCGTCATTGAACTCATTAAAACCTATGTTCTCGGATCGCCAGTGCTCTATATCATTTCGAAGGTAGAAGTTGTGCACAAGGACGCGATTTTCCAGGTCGTGGTTCGGGCAAATGGTATCATTCACCTTGTACACTTCCTGGAAAGTCGCCCCTATAGCCTCTACCTTCTTCTGCGGATCTTCGATCACAAAGAAGTTGTCATCCTCTACTGCGTTATCTGGATCTATACCTGCTGTTATAAGTATTCGTCCATTGTTCGTCGTTCGGGGGATCTTAAGACACGGAAGGTCGTTTTGATTATTCCTTCGAAATATTTTATTTATTTGCGGGAACATACTCGGGTTGTTGGATTTTACAGCCCGAATTTTGTTGTTCCAATGCAAATTTACAGAAAGTCTGTAATTTTCTCTAATTAATTTCTGGAGGTTTTTAATCAACGACTTCAGCGTCCTAACCTCCGAGTTTTGTCTGTCAGTAAACTGTCTGTACAAGGTTTATAGTCTCGACAGCAGTCTACTTTTGTGTTGGTGTAGTGCGTCAATTGTTGCATTGCGGAATATGTCTGCGTTGTCAGTATGTTGATACCGAGGTATCGTATTGTCCATAGTTCGTTTAATTGTTTCGTCCATTTGTTTTAGGTACCAGTCAATCTCCTCGTTTGACAGATTCCTATTGGACGGTGGGTAGAGCGAATTCGAGGAGAGTGCTCTTGTCAAAGTTCTTGAGAAGCGAGTCCAACGCGTCCTACTATAATTGTAGGAGTACGTTTGGACAAACTCCTCCAACTCCGCAATTTCATTGGGAATCGTTATTACGGCACTAGGTCCGCAATGGTCACTATCATACACAAATGTGTGCAGGCAGTTTATAGTTTGTCGATCCATGTTGGTCAGTTGTAACCGTACGTCGAACAGCATAAGATCCAGATAAGAGCGGCTTCTAGGAAACGACGGACTATCTGTAGCTTTCAAATCGAGTTTATACTCGACACTGTGCTGACCCCACCAATTGAATAGTAGGTTCCCTCTAGGATTAGGTGTGTTATTTCCCCAATCTCTATGTTTGGCGTTTAGATCTCCGGCCATGATGAAATAATTCTCCTCCGACTCCAGCCTTAGGTATCGAAAAAGTGTCTCGAGCTATGAAATAAATAAAGTAGATTGAGTAGCTTCAGGTGCATAGAGGGCGACCAAGTACATCCTCTTTCCACTACGGAGAGGGATGCACACGATACACGCTTCCAGCTCCTGAAACCTTTGCACTTCACCGCTGTACATAACTTTAAATTGCAGTTGTTTGCGTATGAAGATCGCAACACCTCCTCCTTGTGTGGAGTTGGATCGGTCTCTTCTGACAATATTGTATTTATTGTGCCCCAATTTGTGCTTCTGGGATAGCTTTGTTTCGCTAACCATAAGCACATCAGGGGTTTGGTCTTCAAGCAACTTAAACAATACGGCTCTTCGCTCGATCCTAATCAGTGAATTCAGATTCACCGCAAGGATCTTCAAGGATTGCTCCTCCATGTTCGTACCCATTACGACTGAAGGTGAGTTAAGCCCGGCAGAAGTGCGTAGATCTGGTCCACCCGCTTCGCCTGCTCCTGTACCTGACGTTGAAGCTGCTCCATCTGCTCTTGGATAGAGAGCAAGATGGCCAGCAAGTCAGTTTGAGCCTCCAGTGCATTTCGCAGTTCGACGCGGCGTGCCCGAACCTTTGGCAGCGAACACATTGTAAAATGTTTTCGCTCCTTCTTAATTTTTCCCATGCAACAACCTGGTAGTCTAGGACTTTAATACTCCTTAGACCATCCAGCTTGCTATTGGGTGAAAGCTGAACTAGGAAGAACGGCAGTTTCCGCTTCTCCCTTTTTGCCTTAGCTGTGGTGAATGGCTCGTTGCACTCTTTCTCTTTAAGCAGCGGCACCCTCGCCTTTGTAGTCGTCTTCTGTTGCTTCTGCTGCGGTTGTTGTTGCTGTTGTTTCTGCTGCTGTTGCTGCTGTTTCTGTTGCTGTTGTTTCTGCTGCTGCTGCTGCTGCTGCGGTTGTTGCTGCTTTTTCTGTTGCTGTGGTTGTTGCAGCGTTTTCTGCTGCTGTTGTTGTTGTATCTTATTCTGCTGCTGTTGTTCATGCTGCTGCTTCTGCTGATGCATTCGCGGCTGCTTTTTTTGTTGTTGCAGCTCTCCTTCTGGCTGCTTCTCTTGTTGTTGAGCGCGCTGGAGCTCTAGCTGCCGCTCCCTTTCTCTCCTTGCCATTTGTTTGGCTTTAATGGCAAGCACCCTTTGTTCTAACTGCCTGATGCTGCTGGTTAGACTTTCGACTTCCTCCTCTTCGTCATCCGATTCAGAGGATACCAGAACCGCGAAGCAGTTATCGTCATCTCCAATGTAGCGGCCTTCCCCACCATCGGAGATGTACGCTAACGTGACAGAGTCATCCGACCTCTGCCGCTTCTTATCTGCTGCTGCTGCTGTTGCTGTACTCAGCGCCCCTTCCCTCGCTCCACTTGGCAGCTGTTCAACTGTAGCTGATTTGGAGGTACGCTTTACCAAGTTGGGAGATGGTTTCAATTTCCTTCTCCTCTTCGACGTACCATCTGCAGCCACTGCTGCTGGGTGGCCTGATATTACTGCCTCATCGGCTGATGTTTTCTTATCAGCTGGTCCCACTAATGGGAGCGCGGGCCGCTCACTTTCCATCGCCTTTCTTACTTCTTAATAATTTAATATTCACTATTTTTGTATAATTTATAAAAAAAAGTCTAATATTGAAATTTTCCCTGGTTGGGAATTGAACCCAGGTCCCTGGGTTGATGGTTCACCACCACTACCTCTAGGCTAACTCGCCACTTGAATATTCACTGTCTAACTTCGTATTTGAAATCACACCGATTTTAAATGAGAAGCCGAAACACGTGCGCACTCTTTGAAAGTCTGTGAACGACTGGTCTCTACAAGCAATTATTAAAGCCAATATGGACATATGGTCTCCAGCTTTGGGGGTGTGCACAAATAAGACAAACCTACAAAGCATACAAGGCTTCCAGAATAAAGTACTACGCAATATAGTTAATGCGGCGCCATGGTACATACGTAACGTTGATCTACATAGAGATCTAAAAATTTAAATAGTAGAGGACAGGAAGGTCGCAAGAAGACGTGAAGTTAGACTTCGTAATAACACCAATTCAGAAGTAGTTGAACTACTTAATAATAAGTAAAACCTTTCGAACTAGTTAACTAAGACAAAACAAAAAAAAAATAAAAAAATGATAAAATCAAATAAAAATTTTGAACATGATCACACTAAAGAGTTATTGTAACTACCTACATATGTAGGTACTCTGAAATAAAAATTAACTGACATCATGCAGTAACTGTATATATACGTACAAACTTTCAAGTATTAAAAAGAAATTGCTAATTAGTTTGATGACTAGGTGCGATAATTGGAACGATGACATTAAATCATGCCTTCTCCGGGTGTTTTTAGTGAATTAAAGTTCCACACTATAGCATGCGATGTCTTTTGATGATTTTTCACCCAGCTACACAAAAAAAAATCTAGTAGTTTGTTCCCTTTAGGCAGCAGCACTAGACTTTGCTTTATTGGTGTATAATAGGAAGAACTCAGGTTCTAATACACTACCTTGGGTACTCCAGCTTAAGGATATATTCCTGTTTTAAAGTGGAGTACTCATCTTCTTGCTACTTTAGGATTTCTGAGTATTGTTTTGGTAGATATTTTTGCAGCTTATGGACCCACATCCCTTATGCCACACCTTATCAAAAGCCTGTGTCATCAGTTATTCGGTGAGCTTGATCTATAGTTGAATACCTATTTCTAAAACCAAATTGATGGTTTGGTATCAATGCCTTTTCTTCTATGATCTGATGGAGTCGCTTTAGAAGAATTTTTTTGAAAAGCTTTGACAGTATTGGCAGCAAAGAAATCAGACGATGTGAGGTAATTTCGCTATTTAGTTTGCCAGGTTTTGGTATCATAATTACTTCTGCGACTTTCCACATTCGTGGAACATACCTTAGTCTGAATGCTGCATTTATTATTTGTGCTAGTTTTTTCATACCTATTCTAGGTATTTTTTTTTCAGAATTTCTCCTGTAATAAGATTAAATCCCGGAGCTTTTTTCGGGTTAATTTTTCTTTTATTTCTTTGGCTATTTCGTTAGAGATTACTGGTGGAATTAATCTATCCTTTTCACACATTACTTCTGTTTCTTGGAGGTAGTCATTATCTTCGAGAGGCAGAAAGACGTTTTCGAGATGTTCAGCAAATAAGTCTGCCTTTTGCTTGTTTGTTTTTGCCCAGTTTCCACTGCTGTTTTTAATTGCCGAAATGTATGTATACAGTGGTCGTTTAATATTTTTTGTAGCCTTCCAAAATGAATATTCTGTACTAGCATCGTTTGTCAAATTGGTAAGGTATCTTTCTATCGACGCATTTTTCAATTCTCTTATTTCTTTGCTTAGCTTATTACTTAAGCTTTTAAGTCCTGTTTTGTCACTTGGCGCCCTTTTTTTATAATTTGCTCGCGCCAAAGAGGATATGAATACTCTTATACTATTACAGGTCACGGGCGTTTGTGAAGGAGAGAGAGAGGAAGAAAGATTTAGTGTAGTGGTTTGAAACTTAGATGGTATTAAGTTTCTGTAAACTCCAAGGGTAGCGTCCAGATAACTGGGGAGCTTGTTTGTTTTGCTTTTGTCATTGCTCATGATTCACATTATTTTTTTTCCGTCCTCCTGATGTCATCATCACGATCAAGTTGCATTTACAGCCATATGACCGCTCTACTGCCAGTGCTATGCCTTCGCAGTAGAGTTGACTTAGCTTTCGCAATTGATCGACTTTTTTATTTATTTTAGACGAAATAAATAGATGACTGTTGACATCAGGATTTGAACCGTGAACCAAGAGCGTAACAAGCGTTGATGTTACCACTACACCACGGCCACCCTATAGTTGCCAGCGTTTACGAGCTTTTCTCTTTTGGGTTGTTTTTCTTCAATATAACTTTACACATATAAGAAGCACAGATGAGTGATCTGAGTCAAAATTAGGTCCTTCTTCTACTTTGGTAGTATTTAAGGATATATGTATTCCTGGTTATAAAGAAGTCGACAACATCTGCGATTTTGTTCAATCTGTGGGCAAGTAAGTAGGTTTTCCCGTTGAGTGATATTAGGCGTTAATTTATTTCATGGATTCAAGAAATTCTGTTCCTCTTGTGTTTGTTGGTCTTGATCCCCAAAATTTGTTTTTAGCGTTGAAATCTCCGCCTATTATGAATTTATTCCCGAATTTACGGAAGAGGCTTTTGAAATCATTTTGTTTCAGCCTAAAGCTAGGAGAACAATATACTGCTGCTACCGTTATCTGGCCGTGCATGTTTTTATTTTGACAGATATGGTTTGTATTTCACACTACTGATATTTTTCGTCTTCGTGTTGATTAATGCTTTCATTAATTATAAATGCAGTACCCCCTCTTGCTGTATTATATCTTGTAATCGTGCAGTTTATAGTTTGTTTCAAGTTTGAAATGTGTCTCTCAGACATATGTCAATATTTTTGATGTCGAGAGTCACTTGCCTTGCCACTTCCTTACGATTCTCGAGACCACTGGCATTCCATAATAAGATTTGAATGTTTTTAACTATTAAGATCTTTTGGGCACAGCTCTTTTCTTACTGATTTCTTTTTCAAGAAAAGATATTCTTTCCAGGATTTTCTTTTTGCTCTTTTCCATATCTTCCATTCTGGTTAGAATTTTTTGCATAGGTCTTCGACTTGATTTGAAATAACCTGCGTATATGTTTTCTCAGGCCCGGCTTTGGAACTTAAGTTCTCATTTTTGTTCATGGACAGATTTTTTCAATTTTCTTAGTGATTTTATTTATTTGGGGTTTCGTTATTGGTGTGTATTTTTTTACAGGCTTTTGCATTTTCTTTTGCTTGTTACCTTTTGCCTGCTGTAACTCTCTTTCGCTACTACACAGCCTCTGTAGTTAGCTGGGTATCTTTTGTTATAGTTGGCACATTTCGGGAGTGCTTTTTTTTTTATCCCTTATGCAGTCTTTTGTATGATGGATGAAGGGTGGCCGTGGTGTAGTGGTAACATCATCGCTTGTCACGCTATTGGTTCATGGTTCAAATCCTGATGTCAGGAATCATCTATTTATTTCGCATGAAATAAATAAAAAAGTCGATCAATTGCGAAAGCTAAGTCAACTCAACTGCGAAGGCAGAGCACTGGCAGTAGTGCGGGCTGAAAATGCAGCTTGATGGTGATGATGACATCAAGAGGACAGAAAAAAATACTGTGAATCATGAGCAACGACAAAAAGCAAAACAAACAAGCTCCCCAATTATCTGGACGCTACCCTTGGAGTTTACATAAACTTAATACTATCTAAGTTTCAAACCACTACACTAAATCTTTCTTTCTCTCGCTCTCCTTCACAAACGCCCGTGTCCTGTAATAGTATAAAAGTATTCATATCCTCTTTGGCGCGCACAAATTATAAAAAAAAGAAGTTCGCCTGCACATTTAACATATTTTGGGTTAGAATTGCAGTATTTGTGTGTGTGACCATACTTTTGACAATTCTTACATTGGAGAACTAGCTTTGTTTTCCGCAGAGGATGAATTTTACTTTCATTCCTAAGATTTCTTTGATTTCATAAATTTTCTTTATGTCCCAAAAGTGAGCATGAACATCGCCAGCGGTTCTTTGCTTCTGTACCTAAGCATGTTAACAATTTCTAGTTTTTTGAAGTTTTTATTTTCGAGGTCATTAGATCTGCTTTCAGGTGAGCATGAAAAATTATGTTTTTTTGCGACAACTTTTTGTTGGTTAAGTAGTTTTGCCAAGTTCCCGTAGGAATCTTCGTCTTTCACCTAAATTTTGACGTCACTTTTGTTGTTGTACTTCGCCCAGTTCAGATTCTTCCTCTCCAACATTATCTTCTTGAGAAGATAACGTTGGAGAGTTCGAACTAGATCGTAAGCTGATATCGGAGAGTAGCTACGAGAGTTAATTTGTAAATTAAGCTAGTCAGTAGTTCTGGATTTCAAAGGATAAACCTGTCGTGAAAAAGAATAAAACTGTGATAAAGACTAAAGCAGAACTAGTGTTTTATTTTCTTTTTTCCTTTTTGATAGTGTCTTAACCGAATTATAAAATTGGCGCAGTCGGTAAACGAATCGGGTTGAAGATTTGCGGAAAAAAATGTATTAATTATTAAAATACAATAAAAAAAAGTAAAAGAAAAAATTATTAATATATAACTTAAAATTCAAGTGAAGTTGATTCAAACCTGAAATTAAGACCACCCACGTTATAAAAAAAGGAGAAAAGAGCTACAAAACTGAATACCTACACACATACATATATGGAAATAAATTTAAGTGCTGAAAACTAATGGTGCAATAAAATTAACTTAAAACTAGAAAATGTAACATAAATTTTAATACAATTGAAAAAAAAGAGGGCGTCTTACAACAACTTTAGTTCGATAACAACCAGCGTTATCAACTTTAGTTCAATAACAACCCTTCATACATGCTTCTACCACATGGCATTAGAAATAAATAGTGTGAAAAAAATGTTTCATGTCATAAACATCAAACATAATACCATTAAATAAAATGCTATAGCCATCGAACTTTATACCAGTAAATAAATTTAACAAACTCTACTAAAAACCAAGAAGTGGAACAAGACCAAACAGGATTCATTCTATTGGATGTATAATCGTTGGAACAAAGAAGAATAAGAATTACAACAATTAGAAATACGAACAAAAACAAAAAAAAAAAAAAAAAATGCTGCTGATAGGTTTAGAATAAGTTTAGATGTATCTGAATTTGGTGGGAGTGAGAACTGCTTAATTGATTTGCTAGATAGGGCAGATTCATTGGCCCCCATTTTAGCAAATTCGACGAAAATACAGGAGCAATTCTTACAGGGTACATTAAAGACAAAGTTGTCGGGAAGGCTAGGTGCGAGCTTCAAAAGCACGGGAGATTAGCAACCTGGTTGAAAATAAGGGAAGTTCTAAAAAATTATTTTGGGGAAAGGCTTTCCGTCAATAAACTTATAGATAAAATTCGTACAGCCAGAGTCAACATAGATAGAGGATTTCTACAGGAATATTAATAGTTTCTTAAGTAGAATCAATAATGCCTATTTGTTAGAGAATGGCCAAAATAACCAGCAAGTTATTGAGTCCAATAATAGAATTGCCTTAGATGCTTTTAAGAATAATTTTCCGGAACCTACAAAATTGATCGTGCTAAGTCGAGACTCACAAACCCTAAATGAAGCATACAAAATAAGCCTAGAAGTTATTCATCAATCATTTGGGCCCTATTCATTGAACCAACATCTCAGGTTTGAACATAGGAATCAAAATAATTTTCAAAGTCACAACTATGTTAGACCAAATGCTAGGTATAATAATACAAACCACTATCCGCTAAATGGCCAAAGGCGACAAAACTATAACTTTACACCACGACAAAACCAAAGTTACACTCAAAGTGGTCAATCGAGACACAACACATAGTCGCGTCGCACAAACAGGTATACACAGCGTAGTAACACTGAGCTCATGGACATTACAATACAATAACCTTCATTTTCAAAATCGTTAAAATTTTTCACTAAACGGGCAAAACAATTACCGTGTATAATAATCAAAACCCATGTAAAGCCCCTAAGATTTATTATTGACTGCGGTGCAGAGTACAGCATTATTAACAAAACCTTATGTAATCCGAAATGGAAAATACGGTCTAAAAACCATACTTTTAAAGTACTCGACCGCAATATCCAAACAAATGTAGAATACAAAATCCCTCTGTTTAGCGAGTTCAATAAAAAAAATTACTTTGTAAACTTTTTAGAATTTAAATTTCATGACCATTTTGACGGTCTAATAGGAAATAACATCCTTACAAATCTTAATCCAATTATCAACTATAAAACCCGATCTCTTATAACAGATAACGCTACTATTCAGATATATTTCAATAAACAAGAAGAAATATATACGGATAATTGTCATAGCGATGAGTTTTCGAGTGTACTTTGTAGCAAAGTTTTAAAAACTAACATTTCGAACAAAGTGTTCGCAGACCATTTGGCTAATGCTGATGCATCTAAACCAAAATCTTTGCTTAATTCATATAAATAAATTTTTTATAAAGATGGTGACATTTTAACATTTACGAACAAAATAACACACCAAATAAAGACAAAAGACGAAATCCCAATTTATAGCAAACTTTATCGTTATCCTGAAATCCACACAGAAGAGGTCGATAGACAAATCAGTGAAATGTTGAAGCAGAAAATAATTCCACCAAGCAATAGTCCATACAATTCCCCTATTTGGGTAGTCCCTAAAAAGGACAACAAAAACGGGCAAAAACAATGGCGAATTGTAATAGACTACAGGAAGTTGAACGATCAGACGGTAGAAGATAGGTTTCCTATGCCTAACATCGATGATCTGTTTGACAAGCTTAGCAAGTGCAACTATTTCTCGACAGACTGCATTTTCAACGAAAAATGGCCATTATGAATTTCTGAGAATGCCGTTTGGGCTAAAGAATGCCCCAGCAACATTCCAGAGATTAATGAACGATGTATTAAAAGAGTTCATAAATAAAATCTATGTGGTTTAGTTAGACGTCATACATACTAATATTTTCGACTAGCTTTGAGGAGCACTTGCAGTCATTAAAGAAGATTTTCAAACATTAAAAGAATCCAATCTTAAAATCCAAATAAACAAGTGTAATTTTGTCGATCTTTCTACCAGCTACTTAGGACATGTTATTGTAAACAATGGGACCAAGCCAGACAAAATTAAAGTTAAAGCATTAACTGAAATGAAACTACAAACTAACGTAAAAGGCATAAGACAATTCCTATGAATAACCGGATACTACCCTGTGATAAGGTATTTAAAAGACTCAGTATATAAAGGGTGGTTAAGTTTTAAGGGCCGATGTTGATTTTGAATAAAACACAAATTATTTAGGAAATTACTGTCATTTCTCTTTATTATGATAATATTGGTATGAACAAAATATCGGCCAAATGGCCGCCGCGACCTCGTCGGCACACCTCCATCCGATGGTCCAAATTTTCGATGACGCTGAGGCATAATTGAGGTTCTATGCTGTTAATGTGCCGAATTATCTCATCCTTTAGCTCTTGAATTGTTGCTGGCTTATCGACGTACACCTTTTCTTTCAAATAATCCCAAAGAAAGAAGTCCAACGGTGTCAAATCACATGATCTTGGCGGCCAATTGACATCGCCACCACGTGAGATAACACGGCCATTGAATTTGTCGCGCAAAATAGCCATTGTTTCGTTAGCTGTGTGGCAAGTGGCACCATCCTGTTGAAACCACATATCGTCCACATACATATCTTCCAATTCACAGTAACTGCCTGACCGGCCTCATTTTGGAAAAAATACGGCCCGATGATGCCGCCAGCCCATAAACCAGCACCATAAACCAGCACCAAACAGTCACTCTTTGTGGGTGCATTGGTTTTTCGACAATCACTCTTGGATTATCATTCGCCCAAATGCGGCAATTCTGCTTATTGACGAATCCACTGAGGTGAAAATGTGCCTCATCACTGAAGATGATTTTCTTCGAAAATTGATCATCCACTGTTGCCATTTCTTGCCACCATTGTGACCATTGACGACGCTTGAAATGGTCAAGAGGCTTTAGTTCTTGAGTCAATTGCACCTTGTAAGCGCGTAAATGCAAGTCTTTATGCATAATGTTCATCAACGACGAGCGTGAGAGGTGCAATTATTGGGCACGACGACGAGTTGAGGTGGACGGCTCTTCAGCCACACTATCGCGAACAGCAGCAATATTTTCTGCAGTACGAGCTGTACGAGCATGCACTGGTGTTTTCACATCTCCTACAGACCCGGTTTGTACAAATTTTTGCACGATTTTTCCGATTGTACGCACATTTGGACGATTAAATTGACCGAAAGAATCACGAAATGCACAATATGCATTTTGATTTGAACGCCCATTTTCATAATAAGCCTGAATAACTTTATCGCGTTGCTCGATTGTGTATCTTTCCATGATTCAAATTGAGTTAGTCTGAAATTGAGAAATGTCAAATGAAATGCAGAAAAAAACTTGACGTTTAGGTATGGTTTACATTCAACATCGGCCCTTAAAATTTAACCACCCTTTAAAAGCATTTAAGACACTGAAAACTTTACTTATAACCGACCCTATTCTTAAAAGCCCAGATTTCAACAAACCATTTTGAGGTGCAGTGCTTAGCCAAAATAACCATCCCATCTGTTACGCTTCCCGTACTCTCAACAACTACGAACTAAATAATTCAACGATCGAGAAGGAACTTCTCGCAATTGTCTGGTCAGTTAAATATTTTAGAACGTATTTGTATAGAAGGAAGTTCACAGTCCGCACAGATCATAAGCCTCTGTTTTGGTTAAACGGCATTAAAGCACCAAACATGAAGCTTCAGCGTTGGAAGATCATGCTCAATGAATACGATTTAGATATTGAATACCTTAAAGGGAAGGAGAACTATATAGGTGATGGACTAAGTAGATATACTGGTCAGGTTTTTGAAAACAAAAAGGTGTCGAATACTAACGACGAAGTTAGTGTTTAAGAATGGTTTTATTCTTTTTCGAACGAAGGCACATAAACCTTGATCGAATGTGGAGAGTTGCACGGGCACGTAAACCAATACAACATAGAATGAAAATGCAAACAGACTCAATTCCCGGCTTTAACGCTAATGAATTTATTTTTACCTTATCTCTACTTTTTATACAAATTTGACTTATAGCTAACTATGTACAAAAAAAATTAAACGATAGAATGTACCATGGTATTCATATTTCTGCCGATTTCCACGATGTCGCGACGTAAGCTGATATCGCATGAATGTGGGAATACCTTTATTGTGAAAAAACCTTACGCCGCGCATCTTACAATTGGAAAGGGAGTAATAAAATTAAAATGTAAGAATATGCTGATGAGCAATGTGCAATGTGGAAAAATTAAATTTTTAAGAATTATGTGCAATATATTTATATGTATGTGCAAGATGTGCAAAATAATGTGGGAATCTTAACATTCTCCCCACGTTGAATGCTGTATTCAACCATTTATTGGTATGTTGAAAACGCTGCTTTCTCTTCGTTGTGGAGATTCATTGCTGTTATTGTGAATGGATGATGCAATTGATGACGTCATGGAACGCCGGCTAACTATACATCTCCAGAGTAAGTAACCGCTAACGCCGATAGCCAGAGTTAGAGAGATGTATCCTACTGTAAAGTGGTGTCTATGTTTCAATTGGATGGGTCCATCGACGTATACTTCTTGGAGTTTCTTTTTCGAGATATTTATTTGCTCAATTTCAGGCTTAAACTCGAATGCTGCTAGTGGCGTATCAGCCTCACGCTCGGGAATGTTAATCGTGGTCAAATTGTGGATCGGAACATGCGATGATCTGGCCTTGGTTGGAATTATGTTGTGCCCTTGAATGGTTATTAGGTCAAGGTTGATGGAGCATTCATCACGTAGACTCAGGATGCCCGATCCTGATTTATAAATAGAGATACAGAGATTCGTCAATAACTGTGACATTTGTAATTTAGCTAAACACGATCGACGACCACTTAAAATACCGATGCAAATTACAGAAACACCCCAATGTTTCAATGGCATAATACATGTAGACATATGGTTTCCTGAGCGAGGTACTGGTAGTTCGCCTAGTTCAGATTCTCTCTCTCCAACATTATCTTCTTTAGAAGATAACGTTGGAGAGTTCGAACTAGATCGTAAGCTAATATCGTAGAGTAGCTACGAGTGTTAATTTGTAGATTAAGCTAGTCAGTAATTCTGGATTTCAAAGGATAAACCTGTCGTGAAAAAGAATAAAAATGTGTTAAAGACTAAAGCAGAAACTAGTGTTTTATTTTTCATTCGGGTCTGCACTCTCAGTCGAGCTAGACGTATTCTAGCATTAGTCAGTTTCGATTTACCACAGTCCGTTTTCTTTCAACAACCAATATTCTAAAGCGTCTCGCCAATACTTTTGAAGATTCTACAACCTCAACGATTAAAATGTCGCGTCGTGGCAATTATTTTGGGCCTCTTCAATCGCATCCAGACACGGATAATGAAGAAATGTCTACAATTCACGATCAACAAGTGTCAAAAAAATATCAATTCCCCCTATAAAAATTTTGCATAAAAACTGTGAATTTATTCATCAACTCTTTAAAGAATTAAAGATCACCGAATATTCGATTCGAAAGATTTCGTTAGGCATTAAAGTTTTTTGTGAGTCAATTAATTCATACAACTCTGTACTTAGTGCTTTAAAATTAAATAAGTGTCAGTTTTTCTCTCATGACCTTAAAAGTGAAAGGTCATTTAAAGTTATTCTTTCGGTCTGGATGAATACTCCACCGACTCTCTTAAAACTGAACTATTAACACTTGGACTAAAGTGCAAAGAAATAAAAAGTGTTAAAAAACAACATGAAAAGTATTTTGAATCCTTTTACATCATCTACTTCGAAAATGGTTCAATTCGTTTAGCCGATCTCCGTAAAAATATAAAATCAATTTTCCGCACACAAGTCAGATGGGAATTCCAACGACGTGTTAAAAATAATATCACCCAGTGCCACAATTGCCAAATGTGGGGGCATGGTGAAAAGCATTGGAATGTGAAAACCTTCTGTGCAAATTGTTCAGGTAATCACAAAACAAACATCTGTACTTCTACCGCCATCTCCAAATGTGCAAACTGCGGAGGAAATCATAAATCGACAGATGAAACATGTAAAAGTCGAAAAGAGTATATACAAATAATTGGAAAATCTACTCAAAAATCTCGCATACGTTTTCCCATCCTGTCGCGACCAAAAGCACAACCAGCAGTGACACCCAAGTCGTGTAACTTCAACAGCGTAGAAGACTTTCCATCTCTTCCAAATTCAGCACGTCAGCAGCAGCAGCATCAGTGGCCAAAACAATAACAACCAGAGCGCCCATCATACGGATCCTATTCTTCAGCGCAAATGATTTATTCTCTCATGAGGAACTATTCTCTCTTATGATAGAAATGATCTCTGAGCTTGAAAAATGCAAAACAAAAACACAGCAATTTAAAGTGGTAGCACAGCTTGCAAGTAAATATTTATATTCTAATGTTAAGTAATAGGCAGTCTAATCTTAAGCTCTTATGTTGAAATGCAAGAGGTATTCGCAACAAAAGCATTGAGTTTTTCAATTTTCTATCCAATCTAGATGTTGATGTTTGTCTTGTATGCGAAACAGGCCCCGATAATAGTGTTCGTTTTTCATGTAGTAATTATATATGTCATAGACGAGATCGTGTGAACAGAAGAGGTGGTGGAGTTGCCATCTTAGTAAAAAAAAATATCGTTCACACCATATTACCAACAATATATACTACGGTTATAGAAAACATTGGAATCGAAATTAAACTAAGAAATAATCGTAATACTAGTTTGAAAGTTTTTTCAGTTTATTTTCCAGGGGGGTCATCTAATGTAAACAAAGCACAATGCTTGAGAAACGACTTGAGACAATTACTCAATGGTGATCATTTTATCATAGGAGGTGATTTAAATTGCAGACATCGCAATTGGGGTTGTTTAAGAGCAAATTCTTGGGGAAATGTGCTTAAAAATTTATCAATGAGGCATAACTTTACAATTATGTATCCTTCTAGTCCTACTTATATACCAGCTTCTAGTAGATTTTCTCCGTCTACATTAGATTTTTTTTGACAAATACACCTACTTCATTAACCATCGTCATATCGTCAATATCGTCAATAATGCATTAAGTCCAGACCATCTTCCTGTCAGCTGTGATATCTTGTTCAGTCCTATATTAAATAATGTGCAATACCTAGATTATAGAAACACAAATTGGGATGTGTTTAGATACCATCTTACTAATAATATTCGTAATTGTCCTAAAAACTTAGAAAGTGTAAATAACTACCAACAGATTGACAATTATATTGAAACTTTCGTAAATAAAGTAACTCAAAGTGTTCGTGCATCAGTCTCTTTAACAACATCTCCTAAAAGAGCAATCGTACTTCCTCGCCAAATATTAAACCTAATTAAAATTAGAAACTGCTATAGAAGGCATTGGCAGAGAGATAGATTACCTAATGATTTCAAAGAAATAAATATTTTAACTCGCCTAATCAAAGATAAAATTTCAGAGTTCAGAAATTCTTCATGGAATAAAAAATTAAGCTTACTCGATCACAATTCTAGGCCTTTATGGAACATTGCTAAAATATTGAAAAAGAAAAATACTTATATGCCAATTTTTGAGGTGAATGGGTCCTTAATAACATCCAATGAAAATAAAGCTGAATTACTAGCAGATACATTCTTACAAAACCATAATGTCTCGCGAAATAAAACAATCTCCACTCTGGACACAACTGTCGTAAACGAACTCTCTGCTTTTAATGAAACTGATGCTCAACTTCCAACAAATGAACTCGTGTCTGCTGATGATATTGAATTTATAGTTTCGGATCTTAAAAATCGAAAACCACCAGGTTTGGATAATATCAATAATCAAGTCATCAAAAACTTTCCTACTAGTGCTCTTATTTATCTTACATTTATTATAAATGTTTGCTTGAAAACCCGATATTTCCCCATGAAACGGAAAAATGCCAAAGTTATTCCCCTCTTAAAACGCGGAAAGGACCCATCTAATCCAACCA
This sequence comes from Pocota personata, assembly GCA_963082735.1. Taxonomy (NCBI): domain Eukaryota; kingdom Metazoa; phylum Arthropoda; class Insecta; order Diptera; family Syrphidae; genus Pocota; species Pocota personata. The sequence continues at coordinate 25,523,075 of OY720432.1, forward strand.
GCTACAGACCCATTAGCCTCTTAAGTGGATGTAGCAAAATTCTAGAGAAGTCATCAAAATGAAGCTTGATGCTTTCATGGGGTTAAAAAATATACTGCTTCCGGAACAATTTGGTTTCAGAAAATACTACGGCACTTCTCACCAAATTCTAAGGATTTGTAAGAAGTTAAGCAACAGCTAAATCAAAAAAAACCGATTGGTTTAGTTTTACTTGACATCGAAAAAGCTTTTGATTCAGTTTGGCACAACGGACTAATTTACAAGCTGATTAAATTTAGTTGTCCGAAATATTTAATTAAAATTATACAAAGTTTTCTATGTAATCGGACATTCATAGTCTCAATAAAAGAAAGTTTTTCTTCTCCGAAAATTGTACCAGCTGGCGTTCCTCAAGGATCAGTCATATTATTTAACATTTTTATAGCTGATCTACCCAGCATACCTAACTGTGACATAGCACTTTATGCCGATGATTGTGCTATATACTCATCACACGAGCTTGGTTCAATTATAGAAAGTAATTTACAAATCGGTCTAAATACAATTTTCGAATATTACAAGCATTGGAAGATCAAAATAAACGCCGAAAAGAGCCAAGCTCTCTTTTTCACGAGAAAAAGACTAAGTTGCTTTTTTCCAAATGGCACTCTTAATTTGGACAATTGTGATATACCGTGGGTTGGTTCTGTTAAGTACCTCGGGGTGTACTTAGACCAGAAATTAACCTTCGCCATTCACATCAAACGTATCTTAGAAAAGGTCGATATTGCAATTAAAATGCTATATCCCTTGGTAAATCGCAAGTCACTATTGAGTAAACAAAATAAAATGATCATCTTTAAAGTTATTTTCCAAGCATTGATGACATATGGCTCTCCTGTTTGGGGGAACTGTGCTAAAACTCACATTAAGAAACTGCAGATTGCTCAAAACAATATTTTAAAAATGATGTTGGACTGACGTGGGACTTTTCAACAATTGTTCTGCATGGAAGAGCCGGAGCTATCCAGATTGCAAGAAGGATTGAGATTCTCAATGAAAATTTTGTCTCTAAATGTTTAAATGTAGAAAATCATCTAGTCCACAAGCTAGAACAATAGTTCTATAATATAATATATATATAATAATAATAACTTTTGCCTTTTATTTAATAAATTTGTATTTTTTGTTTGCATTTCTTTATTAATGTTCTAATTTTTCATAATTATTCATCCAATTTACATGTTAATCTATTTATTTATTGATAATTAATTTATTTATTTATTGTTAATTAATTTATTTATTATGTTATTTATTTACTTGTGCATCAAGTCTCGTACTTATATATTTATTTACCTGTAGATTTCCTTGTTAAATTCATATTCACTACTTGTTTATGCATTTTCATTTATTTACTTATTTATTAATTTATTGAACTATATATTTAGTTTCTTATTTATTTATTTATTTAATTATTTATTACTTTAAGTATTTATTTATCTATCTACTCTTAAGGCTTTTGCTGTGATAATATAGTTTTTAATATCTATATAATATAACATATATTGTTCCTTTATATGGAGGTTTTTTCTATAGTTTTTCCTCTCAACATACTTGTTAATACAAAAAGCATTTAAAAATCAATTGTATCTTTCAGTAGTAAGGTATCAATAATCATATCTCTGTGCAAGCTGTGCTAAATATAAAAAATGAATGTAAATGTTTAACTATAAAAAGAAAATAAATATCTATCTATCTATCTAGTGTTTTATTTTCTTTTAATTTCTTTTTTCCTTTTTGATAGTGTCTTAACCCATTTATACAATTATATTTATATAAAAAAAATATCTTATCTTATCACCCCGATTCTCGTTGACGTGTTAAGTTGTTGGATGATTGACGTTTTAGCCGTTGCGTTGTGCTGCCGGCACTCAGTGGCTACTATAGATTTACATTATTATACATATCTGCCTTCTCGAAGTTATGGAAACCAACAACAATAAAACGATAGCGGTCGGAAAACGAAGAACGACTATAGGAAAGAGGGTGAACATTTGGTTCGCTCTCCTTTGGATCCTTCTTGCATGCTTCGCATAAATTTTCTATATTCACCATTTCTGCTTTAATGCTAATTTTAGACCTTCAGTCGGTATTATGCTGTATTTTAATGGTCACATATACTCTATTGGACCGAGCACTGAGAAGGCCTGCGTAGGTCTAAATACCATTTTCCTCGAAGCAATCCCTTGTTTCTCTTTTCGGTGTATGTCATGGGGCATTATGTTGTTAAAAAATTATTGGAGTTCCTTCCCGAATTGTAGATGATGAGCTTACCTATGTCATCCGCGAACAAACTTAGATATGCATAATTTTGCAGTTAGTTCAATCTCAGTATTTTCAAAATCCTTAATTAATTTTGGTTTGATACTATTTCTAAAGGTGACGATTTCATAAAACCTCAAAGTTTGATACGTTTAACCAGACGGCTTCGCTCCAATAAGGCATTGGAACAAGTTAAACTTGGCAGACTTTAATACACATCTTACTCCTTTTCGTAGCTGGATATTTATGCACTAGAAAATAACTTTTTTTTTTTATAATTTGCACGCGCTAAAGAGGATATGAATACTCTTATACTATTACAGGACACGGGCGTTGTGAAGAAGAGAGAGAGAGAGAGAACGAAGGTTTTAGAGTAGTGGTTTGAAACTCAGATGGTATTAAGTTTTTGTAAACTCCAAGGGTAGCGTCCAGATAACTGGGGAGCTTGTTTGTTTTGCTTTTGTCGTTGCTCATGATTCATAGTAATTTTTTCCGCCTTCCTGATGTCATCATCACGATCAAGTTGCATTATCAACTATATGACCACTCTACTGCCAGTGTTATGCTTAGAGTCCTTGTGCACAACTTCTACCTTCGAAATGATATAGAGCACTGGCGATCCGAGAACATAAGTTTTACCAAGTTCAATGACGATAACATGGCAAATAATGTCATCGCCGATAAAAGGGTACATCCCCCGTACATATCGAAGGTGGAGCTCCAAGCGATCTTCGACTCATTGAGGAGAAAAAACTCTGTGGGAATCGACGGAGTGTCGAACATTGTTCTTCGACATCTCCCTCTAGAAGCAGTGGACATCTACACCACTCTGTTTAACAATGCACTGAATAATGCATATTATCCAGCGCATTGGAAAACAGCAGTGATACAACCCATCCCCAAACGGGGTAAGGACACTTCCAATCCGGCAAATCTGCGGTCGATAAGTCTCCTTCCGAACATCAGCAAGGTATTCGAGAAAGTGATCAATAGAGCCCTGATTAAGTGAACTGAGGACACCAAAATAATTCCGGATACTCAATTCGGTTTTAAGGCGGGGCATGATACAATACATGCCGCGTCTAAACTGGTATCGGATATCCAATGGAACAAATGCAAGAACCAATGCACGCATGCCTGCCTGATTGACTTATAGAAGGCCTTCGACACCGTATGGCTAGAGGGACTCTTCTACAAGCTGAGCAGGCTGGGCATTATCAAACCACTGCTGTACATACTTCATAACATGCTCAAAATAGACAGTTCATTGTCAAAAATGGCAATGTGACTTCTGCTGGAACATTTCTAATTAAAAACGGTCTGCAACAAGGTGCGGTTAATTCACCGATCGTTTTCAACACGAGCCATCTCATAGGATCACTTCACCATGCCATAGCGTACGCAGACGACTTGATCGCGTATATGTCAGAACCAAAGATCGAGGTCATTGCAATTATCTTGCAACGTGACTTCGATAAGATTCAGGATATTGCGATGACTGGAAGTTGAAGATCAACTTCCAGAAATCGGAAACCATTCTTTTTAGGACGCCGCTGCCTGAGGCCTCTAGGGATACCAGGAAGAATTGGCAAAAGTTTCTAATCGTGGGACCACACGTACAGCCATTTACGTGTCGAAGGTAGTCAGATACCTGGGACTCTGGTTAGACCAATATCTATATTTTAACAAACATGTAGATGCTGCTCTGGCCAGAGCCAAAGGTGCTTTTGTCCTTACAAAAAGACTTTTTTATAGGAAGCAACTCGATGCAAGGGTAAAGGTAATTTGCTACACGGCCCTCATTCGGCCCATGCTGGTATATGGATGCTTTGTTAACAAGCTAATTCGAAGGCACATTGCAAGAGCAATGAGCTCGACGAACAACCTGATCTACGGGGCTTATTACCCCAATTACGAGTATCACAAGAGAGTGCGCTTTAACGGCTTTGTTCCCCCAGAGGCGTTCCTCTATTTTGATGAGAAGGGTCTGATCCAGGACAGATTGGTTGTGCCAGTTTTCCACGTTGCTCGGACAGTTGTGGATAGGCGACTCAACTACGACAGAGACGTTGCACACGGCAGTGTGGAGCATCTCCGGTTTAGTAGGGCGGTATCGAGTCGCGATATTGATGACGTACAACGTCAGTACGGACATTTTTGGTGGCTAGCCGAAAGAGAGGAAATTCCTTCGCCATTTCCAGGGTAGCCTGTTTGAAGTTGGCTGTTCGTTGTACATGGCCGACTTACATAGTCCAGGTGTAGGCAGTTTAGATAGGTTGTAGGTAATAATTAAAAAAAAATCCACAGCACTTGGATGAAAAAATACAAAAAAAGCACAAAACACTGAAAAAAAGAAATTTAAAAAATGCAGCACTTGATAAAAAAACAAAAAAAATGTACGTATAAAAATACGTAAGGTAGAATAAGATATAGTAGTTTGAAATTTATTTTAAGGTAGATTTGTAAGTTTTATATATAAGAACCATCAAAAACAACTAAGTTTTTTTCAATTGATTAAACATTTTTCTTAGTAGTAATAATTATTAGAATAATAAAATAAATAAATAAATAAATAAATATAAGTTAGTCGCGTCGAAAGACATAGTTTTAAGTATTAGGTTTAGCTTAGAGCGAGGGCCAGTAAGTTAGAATAAGATAGCTAAGTTAGTTAAACTAGTTTTAAGCGTTTTTTGTTTAGCTATAAGTTCAATGAAGTAATAATAAAAATGCGTTAAAAATTAAAAAATGAAAATGTTATGCTTAGAGTCAGTCGTTCACAGACTTTCAAAGAGTTCACACGTGTTTCGGCTATTAATTTAAAATAATAGTGTTCTCTAGTAAAAAATTAGACAGTGTTCTTTCAAGTGGCGAGTTAGCATAGTAGGAGTGGTAGTGAACCGTCAACCAAGGGACTTGGGTTCAATTCCCAGCCAGCGAACTCTGGATTTTTTTTTTTTAATAATTAAATACAAGTGTGTATACAATAAATAAGAATCAGGTGATGGACCAGCTGATAATAAAACCGATGAGGCAGTCACATCAGTAACAGTGGTATGTAAAAAAGGAGAAGGAGATTAAAACCATCTCCCAATTTGGTAAAGCGTCAATCCACTTCAGCAACCGATGACTCTGTCGAGTTAACTTACGTCTCCGACGGTGGGGAAGGCCACTATGTTGGAGATACAAACAACAGCTTCGCAGTTCTGGCGGCCTCCGAATCGGATGATGAAGAAGAAGAAGTCGAGAATCTGGCTAGCAGCATCAGGCAGCTCGAACAAAGAGTGCGTGCCATAAAGGCTAAACAAATGGCTAGAATAGAGAGGGAGCAGCAACAAAAGCTCCAGCGCGTTCAACAACACCAACAACTACAGCAGCAGCCGCCAGAAAGCCAGCGGCAACCGCCAATACAGCCGCAAATACTGCAGCCGAAGCAGCAGCAACAACAACAGCTGAAAACGCAGCAGGACAAACAACAACAACCGCAGCAGAAACAGCAGCAACAGCAGCAGCAGCAGAAACAACAGCAACAACAACCGCAGCAGAAGCAACAGCAACAGAAGACGACGACAAAAGCGAGGGTACCGCCATAAATACCTACAAGATTGAGCTTATGGACACTGTTAAACTATGTAAGTCGGCCATAGGCAACAATTTTTCTATTAAACGTTTAAATGAGCCACGCTATCCACTGCAATACAGTGGAACAGTATAAAAAAATTAAAGATTTGTTAAAGGACACTACGACGAAGTTCTTCTTCTTCATCCCGAAGGGGGAAAAGCGGCAAACAATGCTGCTGAGGGGGACAGATCCGTCAACTGATCCGGAGATGCTCCTTGCGCTGCTTAAAGAGAAAGAGTGCAACGAGCTCGAATTCGTAGGGGTCAAGCCATTCACCACAGCTAGGGCCAAAAGGCAGAAGCGGAAACTGTCGTTCTTCCTAGTTCAGCTTTCACCCAATAGCAAGCTGGATGGTCTAAGAAGTATTAAAGTCCTAGACTACCAGGTTGTCGCATGGAAATAATTAAGAAGGAGCGAAAACATTTTACAATGTGTTCGCTGCCAAAGGTTCGGGCACGCCGCGTCGAACTGCGAAATACAGCCTCGATGTGTTGAGTGTGGAAAGAACCACAAAGCAGAGGAATGCACTCTGGCTAAGGATGGAGTGGCAGATAAGAGCCAGCTCTCGTGTGCTTTATGCAGAAAATCGGGACACACCGCTAACTATTGGGGTTGTCCTAAGTTCCAGTATATTAAGAAAGTAAATCTGGTTCGTCAGGAGAAGGTTGTAGTGAAACGTCTACCTGCTCCAATTCAAACACAATCCGTGACTCCCCAAGTGACCTACGCCCAAATGGCGGCATATCGGGGAAACGCGGAACAGAAGAGACCGAAGGTTGCTTCTCAGGCCCCAGCGCCTAGAGCACCAGAGGCTTAAACTGACTTGCTGGCCATCTTGCTCTCTATCCAAGGGCAGATGGAGCAGCTTCAACGTCAAGTACAGGAGGAGGCGAAGCGGGTGGACCAGATCTACGCACTTTTGCCGAGCCTAACGCACCTCTAGTCTTAATGGGTGCGAACATGGAGGATCCTTGCGGTGAATGTGAATTCACTGATTAGGATCGAGCGAAGAGCCGTATTGTTTAAGTTGCTAGAAGACCAACCCCCTGATGTGCTTATGGTTAACGAAACAAAGCTATCCCAGAAGCACAAATTGGGGCAATTCCACACAAGGAGGAGGTGTTGCGATCTTCATACGCAAACAACTGCAATTTAAAGTAATGTACAGCGGAGAAGTGCGAAGGTTCCAGGAGCTGCAAGGGTGTATCGTGTGCATCCCTCTCCGTAGTGGAAGGAGGATGTACTTAGTCGCACTCTATGCACCTGAAGCTACTCAGTCTACTTTATTTATTTCAGAGCAGAGAAAAAGTGTCTCGTTTTTCGATGCCTAAGACTGGAGTCGGAGGAGAATTATTTCATCATGGCCGGAGATCTAAACCCCAAATATAGAGATTGGGGAAATAACACACCTAATCCTAGAGGGAACATACTATTCAATTGGTGGGGTCGGCACAGTGTTGAGTATAAACTCGATTTGAAAGCTAGAGATAGTCCGTCGGACCAACAAACTATAAACTGCCTGCACACATTTGTGTATGACAGTGACCATTGCGGACTCAGTGCCATAATAACGATTCCCAACGAAATTGCGGAGTTGGAGGAATTTGTCCAAACGTACTCCTACAATTATAGTAGGACGCGTTAGACTCGCTTCTTCAGAGTTTTGACAAGAGCACTCTCCTCGAACTCGCTTTACCCACCGTCCAATAGGAATCTGCCAAACGAGGAGATTGACTGGTACCTAAAGCAAATGGATGAGACAATTATACGAACTATGGACAATACGATACCTCGGTATCAACATACTGACAATGCAGATATATTCCGGAATGCAACAATTGATGCACTACACCAACACAAAAGTAGATTACTGTCGAGACTAAAAACCTTGTACAGACAGTTTACTGACAGACAAAATTCGGAGGTTAGGACACTGAAATCGTTGATTAAAAACCTCCAGAAATTAATCACGGAAAACTACAGACTTTCTGTAAATCTGTATTAGAACAATCAAATTCGGGCTGTAAAATCTAACAACCCGAGTATGTTCCCGCAAATAAATAAAATATACAACGTGTGAAAAATGTCAATGTGGTTTCTGCTGGGGCTTTCGAAATCAAAAACGGTCTACAACAAGGTGCGGTTAATTCGCCGATCCTCTTTAACATTTACACGAGTGATCTCGTAGGATCTCTTCCCCATGCTATTGCGTATGCAGACGACTTGATCGCGTATATGTCAGGACCAAAGATCGAGGTCATTGCAATACTCTTGCAGCGTGATTTCGATAAGATCAGGATATTCTGCAATTGATCACTGAGTGTCGTGGGGTGCGCATCTCATTTAAATGTTTTATATCTATTCTCTTAAAATGAGTTCAATGTGTTTATGTTTGCTCGGAAAGAATTGAAAGAAATGATACTCTAAAAATTTCTTGTGGTGACTGCAATGGTCTTTTTCATATAGCCTGCGTCAATATTTTGGAACTAGATGCAGAATTTATGAAGTCCAATGGAAAACCCTTTCAGTGTGATAAATGCAGTGTTTTGAGGCGACGATCTCTTCATTTGCCTGAATCGTCTCTAAACAAAATCAGGCAGCCTGCAGTGAAGAGTAATATTGGACCCGCTACTAATACGGGTAACAAAAGAATCACTCAATCAACGGCCTCAGCCAAGTCAGTCTCTGGTGGAAAAGAATACGAATTCTCACTACAAATGATTTATGAGAAATTAACGAATTTAGAGGAAGTTAATAAAGAGTTTCTTCAAGCGTTAACAACATTGCATGAAGAGAATGCTGATCTTAAAGCAAAAATTCACCGTCTTGAGAGCAAACTCAATTGGCAGCAGCAAAGTCTATTGCAGAACAGCATTGAAATTGTTGGAGTACCTGATGTTGATGAAAGTAACTCCAGAAGTGTAGCGCAAAAAATATTCCGAGATGCCTTGGGAGTGGGTGTAGCTGATAATCAAGAAGGAAGTTAAAACGAAGAAAAAAACCGATGAGAATGGCCTCTCTTCAAGCAAACGGATCATCTGTCTACAATTTTCGGATCTCTCTCTCAAGCAACGAATAATGAAGGAGAAAATAAAGAAAAAGAGAAATATCAACTCGTGCATTCTTGGTAACAGCAGCAACAACAGCGGCAAAAATACAGAAATTTACATCAATGGCGCTCTTACCAAGTACACACAAGCCTTGTTAATGCAGGCGAGGATGGTGAAGAAAGAAAAAGGGTATAAATACGTCTGGTTCAAGAACAATATTATTCTTATGAGAAAGATTGAAGGTAGAAATTCCATCCCAATAAGGTCTTTTGACGATCTTAAATTAATTTTTTGATTGTTTGATTGATTGTGTGATATTTTTAAATCGTTTTATTAATGAATTTTGAAATAGACTTTGTTGGTGATGTTATTTCCCACCTCCGATGTCAATTGCAATAATTGTGAAAATGTATTTATATCGAATTCGTATTGTATGAACAAACTTTTCTTCATTCACCAGAATATCAGAAGCTTGAGAGAGAATTTCTCTCACAACTCACTTAGATTCCTTTGTTTGCATTCCCGGTTTTATTTTTGTATCTGAAATTTGGATTTACAAGTTCGAAGTAAATGATTATAGATTACCGGGTTTTAATTTTTTTGCCAAAGCAAATGAAAACTACGCGGCGGGAGGTGTTGGTTGTTTTGTTAATCAAGAATATGATTGTGTTATTTCAGATTTAGATTTCCTGAGCGCTGATATCTTGAAACTTTCATTCAAGAATAATAACGATGTCTTTGTTGTATTATGCGTCTATAGACTTCATAAATACAGTATTTCTACATTTATGGAAGAATTTTCTAATCTTCTAGATAATGAAAGATCTAAAAATTTTATTATTTTCGGTGATTTCAACGTAGATATTTTAGAAAATACTGATTTTAGTTCGACTTATTTATCCTTGCTGTCTTCTCATTGGTTGGCCTCTTTAATTAACGAGCCTATTAGACTGATTTCAGGTAAATGTTTAGACCATATTTATTGCCGTTTTACTAATGTTTCACTCAGGGCCTCTACAACGCCTACGCGCCATCGTGTGCGATTTCTGGAAATGTGCCTCAGCTCTCCCCAACTCTTTCCCAGTTGCCGTGTTTCCTTCTTAACTGTTCTGCGCCACGTACTCCTAGGACCGCCGCGTATCCTGCCATCCTGGGTAAGCGGGTTCCATTGCATCGCTTGGTTAGCTATGGACCTGTCACCCTTTCGGAGTGTGTGACCGATCCACTGCAGAGGCCCTAGGACCCACAAGGGGATACAGGACATAAGTAAGTAAGTAATGTTTCACTCAATTCTTGTGAAAAATGTATTTTCGACTTGAATATTACTGACCACACTATGATAGGCTTATTGGTGGATACCTCTAAAATTAAAAATAAATTAAAATACTCTAGTTCGAGTGAAATGGTAACCAGAATTGACTTCGCTAAGCTCAAATTAAATCTTTGTTTGAGTTATGACTAGAAGTTTATTCTGAAAGCTGCGCCTCTAAGTCTTATGATATATTCATTGAAACTCTCTCTAATCATATTAATAATTGTAGTTACCCTGGATTACTAGCAGTTTATTAAAGAAAATACATATAAAGAATAGCCTTAGAGTTAAATGTGCAGTACATCTACAGAATCGTAACTTAAAAACAAGATATAAGAAATTGTGTTCGCAATTAAAAAGGAAAACTCCATTATGTCGTGATAGTTACTACAGCAATCAATTTCGTCTTATCAAAGGAAATCTTAGGGGTGAATGGAAGGTAGTAAAAAACATCCTTAACATCCTCGAAAAGGACCATAAATACTTGTCTAGATGATACTGTAGTCTCCGATAAAAATGTTATAGCCGACAAATTCAATATCTACTTTGCTACGGTAGCTGAATCAGTACAACCACTTTCCAATTTACAGAAGTGTAGTCATTTGGGTATTAGCGATGTATCTTTTCATGAAAGTTATTTTTTCTTCGAGCCAATAACTGCTTTTGAGCTCCTGAAAAGTATTGGTACTTTAAAAAATTCGAACTCTAAAGGTATTGATGGCGTATCAAATCGAATGCTAAAGAATATTGCATGTTTTATAGTCGATGTCCTAGCGCATATTTTCAATACAAGTATTCTCTCTGGGGTTTTTCCTGAAGCGCTCAAGTGTGCGGATATCGTGCCACTTTTCAAAAAAGGGGCAGCTAACGATATAAGCAATTATAGACCGTTCTCTCTTCTTCCATCTATAAGCAACATTTTTGAAAAGCTGTCAAAAATAGAATTGTTATTTTTTTAAATAATACAAACTTTTTCAGTACTGCCCAATTTGGTTTTCAAAAAGGAAAATCTACGGAAGATGCTCTTCTACATTTTTGCTCTCAAATATTTACTAACCTAGACAGTAAAAAGTTGAGTGCGGGCTTATTTGTCGACATTACGAAAGCCTTCGATATGGTGAACCATAATATTTTGCTGACAAAGATTGAAAAAGCTGGTTTTCGAGGCCCCAAAGCTCTGTTTTGGGACCCATACTTTTCTTAATCTATATAAATTCTCTTTTTGGGTTAAGATTCAGGGGCGTTCTCACTGCGTTTGAAGATGATGTGGGTTGTGCCTATGCGTCGGATTGTCCCTTAAATCTAGTTTGTGATATAAATTTTGACTTAAACTTACTACGAAACTGGTTTGCAGAACATAATCTGGTAATAAGTTCCAAAACAAAAATTATAACTTTGATGATTTTACAAAACTATATCTTAAGAAAAATATGCAAAAAACATAGGTTATATCCTAGTCTTCCATTGTTTCGAGATTTGAAAATTCTACCTGTCCGACATTTATATTGTTTTAAAGTCCTAAAGATATTTTATTTAAGATCAGGAAATCTAAATTTTAGAGTACTTGATAATTATAATTTGCGTGCTAACTTTTTGAATATTGTCTCTGTGCCCAACTTTCGTACTTTTCGTAATTCTTATGCAGTGGCATCCTGCCGTTCATTTAATAAACTTCCACAATCAATCAGGATACTAAGACAATCCGCTACGTTCACAAGACACCTAAAAACTTGGCTTTTAAATATAGATATCGTAAAATTGGAATGTCTTCTTAATGTTCAGTTATAGTGAATTCTGATATTCTGGTTATATAATTTTCTCTTCACTGTTTTTAAATGCTTTTTACTTTTTTCTTTTTCTGGCGAAATAATTGCTTTCAAATTTATATTCTTTTCAACTCGCTTGTTTTATTAACTTTTTTTTCTTTAATTTTTTTATTGCAAAAATTGTAAACGGGTAACCCCACCCACTGTTATAATGTATCTAATGTTATGAATTTTGAAATGGCATTTAACACTATTTTTATTATATAAATATAAAATGTCATTATACTTACTATTTAAATATTATAATGTAATTATTTGAATTGGTTGAGAAATAAATATATATCTATCTATCTATCTATCTATCTATCTATCTATCTATCTATCTATCTATCACTACACCACGGCCACCCTTTATTTTTTATAACAGCCAACTCGATGCAAGGGTGGAGGTAATCTGCTACATGGCCCTTATTCGGCCCATGCTCGTATATGGATGTCCCGTGTGGTTCAACGTGGGAGCAAGCTGGATGGAAAGGATTCGGGTGTTTGAGAGGGCTTGCCTTAGAGTTTGTCTTCAGTTGTACAGAACACCAGAGTCCCAGTACATAAAATTCTATTCTAATGAGGTCCTATATAACAGGGCGAACATAAACAGAGTGGATAATTTCCTGATCAATATGATTCGAAGGCACACTGTAAGAGCAATGTCCTCGATGAATAACCTGATCTCTGGCGTTCAGAGGCATTCCTATATTTAGATAGAGAAGGTCTGATACAGGATAGGGTAGCGGTGCCACTAATCTACCATGTCGCCCGAAATGTTGCGGACGGGCGATTTAACTACGACCGATACGTCGCACATAGCACCACATAGCAGGCCGGCTTACATAGTTTTAAGGTGTTTAAGTATAGCTTTAAAAAAAAAACCTTATACATATATATATACACCCCGCGCAACAAAAAAAGCCGCACATGGTAATTTTTAACAAAATGGAAGAAATTTAATAAGTGATGACTAATCATTGCGTAGTCACTTTGTATTTTTGATGTTTAACATTTAAGTTAATACATTCCCCAATTTGACAATTCATTTCGTAGCCTAATTAAAAAAAAGGAATGATCGTGAAGATCAGACTACAAAATATCAGATATTACCCAAGTACTATCAATATACATAAATTAAAAAAAGAGCAACAATTTGAAAAGCAAATTTCTTTTTTCATATTTTTATTAACTAAGAAGCCTTTTTACATAATTTAAGACTTTCATAATACCAAAAAATGATTCTAGTATTTCGTAGCACCACCCTTCGACCTAACAACGTCATGAACCCTGTTTGGCATGGAGGCATAGAGATTACAGAGGTAATTGTTCTTAACTTCATTGAACCACACTTCTTCAATGATGCTCTTTAGATGCTGCATGGTTTTTGGTTTTTTATCTTGGATCTTCTTTCCCATAAGAGCCCAGACATTTTCGATGGGGTTGAGATCTGGACTGTTTCCCGGCCAAATTAGGGATTCTATTCCTAATTCTTCTTTCAAAGTTTTAATCTGTGGAGAAAATTTAAAAATTAAAATCATAAGATTTTCAAAACACCCATAAATATTGTAATATGCGTGCTACGGCTCGAGTAGATAAAACGATATTCTGTGAAATTCATTTCTTTATTTTCTAGTCTATAGAACAATTCAGGTTCACACTATACTATTCTTCGCAATTCTTTTCTTACAATGTCTCTTTCCTCTCAAATCACTTTATCTCCTTTCAATTACTTAATTCACAAATCCAAACTAATTACTTCTTCTTGTTAACTCTCAACTTTCAATTTATCACAAAATTACAACTTCGCCCATTGTCACTTTTCTAATCTCTTCGCCATGGTTTTAAAACTACTGCCTCCTCTCGATCGCCATCTGTCCTTATATAGCAGAAGTTTCTGATAGCCAGAAACTTCTAGCAAATTCTTCGACCACTGGAACAAGAAAAATTCTGATGTAATAATTCCAAGATGACAATCATTCTTGCAGTTATAATTCCCTCTCATCCATGATATTATCCGTCTCTTTCGTAGACATGAACTGTGGAAACCGCAGACACGAACCTCGAATGAAAGGACACTTCGGACCAAAATTCTGCCAGAAAGAAAAGACACTTCGAAATGGGTTGCATAGTCGTAGGAGCGTAGTTATTATTATGCCACACTGCCCCCCTCTTAGACGTGTTCGTCCCGAACAAGTGCATCCTCATTTCGGCCATTGTATCGACTCAGTCGGTCCACATGAACCACTTTCATTTTGGCCCTTGATCCTCGCTGGATGCGGTAGACAACATCGATGATGCGGGTTACTATTCTGTAGGGACCCTCCCAGTTCCGCTGCAATTTAGGTGATTTCCCCTTTTGGCGATGGGGATTATACAGCCACACCAGATCCTGGAATCCTGACGTTGTTGCCTTGGCATCATACCTGGTCTTCATGCGGTCGATCGTCATCTTAATCTGGCTTCTGGTCCTTTGGTGTATGTCCCTAAGCCTTTCCCTAAGATCCGCCACGTACTCTTCTTCATTTCTGGGCTCATTGGTAGGAGATCCAAATTTCACCTCACTGGGTAAACGAGCTATTCCACCAAATAAGATTTCGAACGGCGTATGTCGAGTAGTGCTATGCACGGCACTTCTATAGGCCATCAAAAACAAGGGAATCTGCCGGTCCCAATCCCGTTGGTAGTCACCTACGACCTTCGAGAGATGTTTGTCCAAAGTCCTATTGAAACGCTCCACCATACCGTCCGACTGTGGATGAAGCGGGGTTGTCCTTGTCTTTTTGATTCCGAGTAGTTGACACATCTCTTGGAAGATTCTTGACTCGAAGTTCCGCCCTTGGTCAGAATGCAATTCCAAGGGCACACCGAATCTGCTAACCCAATTGTAGACGATCTGCTCCGCCACGGTTCTGGCTTCCTGGTTAGGGATCGGAAACGCTTCCGGCCACTTACTGAAGTAGTCCATCACTACGAGTATATACCGATTACCATTGTCGGTTTCCGGAAAGGGCCCTGCGATGTCAATGGCGATTCGTTCGAAAGGTGCTCCCACGTTGTATTGGTGCGTCTTACCTCGAGTTTTGATTCTCGGACCCTTGCTAGCTGCACACACGTCGCATTTTCTGCACCAGTCTTCGATATCTTCCTTCGCTTTTAACCAATAAAAACGTTCTCGTACCTTTTCTAACGTCTTATTCACTCCCAAGTGGCCTCCGGTCGCCCCGCCATGCATTTCCTGTAACACCTCCTTGACCCTCGTCCGCGGTACGACAAGCTGCATTACAAATGACTTTCCGTCGGAGGATTCCCATTTTCTTCTCAGAACACCTTCTTGGACATGGAGGGAGTCCCACTGCGCAAAATATGTCTTTAAGGTCGGGCTTCTGTGAGAGATGTCCTGATGATCCGGTTTCTCCATGTTCTCCTTCCAGGCCAGAATCGGCTCGATATCCGGGTCTTCCTTCTGAGCGTTCCGGATCTCATCTACGCTCCAGCCGGCGATAGGTTCGGCTCTCATTCTTTGGATGAAAACCAGCTCCCGTTCTTCCTGACGCGCACAATGTTTACAATCCGTTCTGCATGGTCTCCGGGACAGTGCAAACGCATTAGAGTGGAGTCTTCCTTTACGATGCTGTATTTCGTAGTCGTAGATTTGCAGGCTTTCGATCCATCTTGCGACCTGACCCTCAGGACTCTTGAACTGTAATAGCCATTTTAAGGCTGCATGGTCTGTGCGAAGAACGAACTTCCTCCCATAGAAGTATTTGTGAAAATGCTTCGTAGCCAAGATCAAAGCTAGAAGTTCCCGCCTTGTCACGCAGTAGTTCCTTTCTGGCTTAGAGAGCACCTTGCTGAAGTACGCAACCACCTTCTCTTGGCCCTCATGCACCTGGGAGAGTACGGCTAATACCCCGACATTACTAGCATCTGTATCCACGATGAACGTTTCCCCGGGAGTGGGGCAAGCTAGTATCGGGGCATCGCATAGCCGTTGTTTAATACATTGTTGTACCTCCAATCGTTCGGACGTGTTTTTCTTTTGCTCCCGCTTCGCGAGTTTAAATAAATTTAATTCCAACTTATTTATTTGCGTACTTGCAATTTCCCCCTGAGTTCATTGCCTTTCCACCTATTAATTGGTTATTGCCTTTGATCGCGAACCATTATTTGACCTAATTAAAAATCAACTATGTCAAAGCAGTGCGGTAATGCTGATTGTGTGCTAACTTCGCCAGACTTTAGTGCTGACTTTGTGAATTGTAATGGGCTATGCGGGAAATCATTTCATGCTCTCTGCATAGGGTTGAGTAAGCGCTCCATTACCTACCTCAACGATTTCAACAATAATTTCCTTTTCTTTTGCAACGAATGCAAGGGCATCTCTCTTTCACATGTTATGCTCGCGATAAAATGTATCAGTGACTCTATTAATACAAACTCCTCCGAATGCAAACTGTTCTACAAGCAAATCATGACCCAATTTGCTAAGTATGATGAAGTGTTTAAAAGTGTGGAAGATTTATCCAGCGGCATCGATGTTTCCTCCACTCTTTGCAAATCTAAATTCAAGAACATAGACAAGCAGCTGGCAAGTCTTAGTGATTTAACTAAGAAGTTACCGGCTGACTTCAAGTCGAAGTTCCTAAGGTTAAAAAGTGATCTGAAATCGGATATTAACGCACTTTTGAACCCGCATGTATCAGTGATCAAAGACCATCTAAACACCTTTCGCACCTACCTGGATACCAATTTACAAAGCCCTTCAAAACCAAGTGTCTCATCTTCTCAACTCATCGATCCTCTACTGCTTGACATTATAAGCAAAATCAATGAGGTCAGCAATGATGTCGCTGCATTCCAATTAGTTATGGGCGATATTGATGAAAACCTTAGACTGGCATCGAGCAAAATTGATTGCATACCAGAGCTCATACAGCCACAATCGAGCCCAGTCTACAACACATCAATACATGCCGAAATCTTGGATTCATCCCCATTTAATCAACCAACATCAACGGCGACTACAACTACAACAACAACCACTACTAATACCACAATAACAACACCTGAAATAGCCCTAACTCCTGCAACAATGCCCACACCCGCACCGACCTCAACACCAACTGAAGAATCAGGCACTCTGGCACAATCTGCTTCGACACCCTTAAACCGATTTGGCACACTATGGACACCCGCCGACTGGAATAAAAGACTCGATAAATTACACAGAACTGCCTGCGAGTATAACGCCTTTATAATAAATAACGCTCCTCAGCATGCTGATGTTTCTTGGGTGAATAACTTCTTCCTCCAGAAATTTGGCATCACCATCAGAAACTGCCAGATGATTTCTACAGCTAACACCAAAAATAACCGTTTAAAGCTTGACATACCTTCCAAATACTCCTGGCTTTTTTCGAACCCCTCAAACGACGTCTTCAGCTTGGGAAAGATGACCATCACCAAGTACAATACAGGAGAGGTGAAGCTTAGTAATAAAAATAAGCCTAGTGTTAAGCTAAATAAAAGAAAACGTAAGTTTAAGAATGATAGTTCATCCAGTCCCAACCCTGACCCAAACTGGAGCTTCAAAGTTGGAACTTTTCCTCTTTTCTCCCCTCTCACTCTTCAGCCACCTACCTCTATTAACTTAGCACCTCCCACGGTAAACGCTAAGTCACCTAAGCCTCAACGTAATCGCGTATCATTTAACTTAACTCCAGACCCTGGTCTCCCCTCTAATCCTCCGCCAGCCCCGGCAAACACTCAATCCACTTCTAATTATCCGAACTTCATACACTCCCATGTTCTCAATCCTGCCCCGCCCACTGCTGCCTCCAATGCTGCTCTTCCCGCTCTTTCTCTTCATAAAGAGACACCTTCACCAATCTCTAAGGCCCCTGCAATTTTCGATCCTCTACTTCCCCCAGCTGTTAAACTTACTTCTAAGTTTTCAAACCACATTTCCTCCCCCAACGACCTTGATGGCCGATATACTATGGCACGACTAAGAGATCACAGGCTCTTCGAAAATGTTCGACTTTACCTTGCCTACTTATTTGATAAGCCTGAATCCATCTGCATTGACGGAAAAACCAAAACAAACGTTCAGATATCTATCCAAAAAGAAGGCCTTCCTATTGATCCTGCTGCACTGCGAAAAATCTTCAACCGTTATCACGAGGGTTATAACATTTCGTCGGCCACCGTGGACAAAGACTTATCTGCTTTTGCTTCTCATATCAGTTCTAAACGTATCTCACACCTTCAAAGAACCCGTGCTGACCACAACAAATTTCTTCGTCCCTAATTTGATAGCAGGGCTTCAGCAAACCTCCCATTACAGCGTTCCTCTAACCTTTTACTATCAGAACGTAAGGGGCCTGCGTACAAAAACCCAAGCTGTTCTGCGCCAGTCTCATGCTCTTCCTTTCGATATATACGCTATAACTGAAACCAATCTGATTCCCGATATAAAGAACCCGGAATTATTCCCACCCATATTTAATGTCTATCGGGACGATATCAGCCGCCCAACGGATGACTCCCCTTGTCGAGGTGTTCTTCTTGCTATTCATAACGACCTGGACTCTTCTCCGATTGCTACTTCTTCGTCTTCAAAACTCGACTTTGTTGCAATAAAAATAACACTCCCCCACAAGTCCCTATACGTAATGTGTTTCTACATTCTGCCGGCCCAACCTATTGAATCCTACCAACTTGCTGTTAATGCGATCGATCAAGTAATTGAGTTATCTGAATCCTCTGACGACATCATTATTTTCGGCGACTTTAACCTGCCTCAACTACATTGGGATTTATCTGATGATGAATCGTTTTTCATTGCTTCAAATCCCAACTCAACTAAAGAATGTCTCTTCATTGATCGACTAACCGACTCAAGTCTATGCCAAGTTAGCGGCATCTCTAATTATATGGGTAGGCAGTTAGACCTAATCTTCACTACTGACCCACTTAACTCCTCTGTCTCACTCTCCCCTCTTCTTCTATCAACTATTGACAACCTTCACCCCCCGCTTCTTCTTTCTTTTTTTCACGACCCTCCACTACAGCCCACACCCCCCGCTGGCCTCCCTTGTTATGATTTTCATAAAGCCAATTTCCGAAAAATAAATGAACACCTCAGCAAAGTCTCATTTGAGTTTGCCAATCTCCCTGTAAATGATGCCATCTCCTTGTTTTACAGAGAACTATTTGCTTCTATCTCCCTTTTTGTCCCTATTTCTCGGCCAAAACCCTTCTCTACATCCCCTCCATGGTACAATCGAAGACTCCGATCGTTACGCAACAAGAGAAACAAATTATGGTCAGTTTTCCTTCGAAACAAGTCTTTTTCTGACTATTCCAACTATCTCGGCTCATACCTTCAATTCACTCAGGCTTATAACTCCCTCTATCAACGATATGTTGACAATGCGCAAGTCAACCTTATAAGCGACCCTAAATCTTTTTTCCGATTTGTTAACTACAAGAAAAAATCTGACGGTTACCCTCCATCCCTCTCTTACGAAAACATATCTTCAAGTGATCCACACACCATTGCTAATTTTTATGCCACCTTTTTTAAACAATCTTTTGCCGACAACGCCTTTGTTCCAGATCCCTTTTATTTCAACTACCTACCTGACTACTCCATTGGTCCCTTTCTCTCTCAAACTTTCGAACCTACTGTAATTGAAAATAAATTACAAAAACTTAATGATGAATACTCACCAGGCCCAGATGGTATACCCGCTATTTTTCTTAAGAAGTGCTCCCTCGTGCTCTCCTACCCCCTTTCGCACCTCTTTAAACTCTCGCTATCACAAGGCGACTTTCCTCATATATGGAAGTCCTCCTTCATAACGCCAATTCATAAAAAGGGATTAAAGAGCGAAGTTACTAATTATCGCCCGATAGCCAAACTTTCGCATATACCCAAACTCCTGGAAAGTATTTTGTACGAATCCTTAAGCTTTCAATGCAAGTCTTTAATTTCTCAAAACCAACATGGCTTTCTAAAAGGTAGATCAACCACCACAAACCTCGTTGAATTCACGTCCTCTGCGCTGTCGGCCTTAGAAAGTGGTAAAGAAGTCGATGTTGTTGCAACCGATTTTAGTAAAGCTTTCGATAAGATATCCCACAAATTAATCCTTTTCAAATTGTCCGCCCTTGGTTTTGAACCAATACTGCTGAAATGGATATCCTCTTATCTGGAAAACCGTTTCTATAGCGTTCGCTTCAGGTCCGTCCTATCTGCCCCATTTCTGGCCACCTCTGGTGTACCACAAGGCAGTCATCTAGGTCCCCTTCTCTTCATCTTAACTATAAACGATTTGGAAAGGGTTATTAAACACTCCTCTATCTCTCTCTATGCCGACGACACCAAATTTTATAAACACATATCTTCATCACAAGACCCCTGCTTGCTTCAACAAGATCTAGATTCTTTTTCTATTTGGTGTCCCAAAAACTGCCTAGAGCTAAATGTTGCGAAATGCCAATCCATCACCTTATCACGTAAGTACAACAAGTCCCCTCCCCGTCTTTACCTTCTTAATGATCAACCTATACCCATCGTACAGTCTCTTCGTGACCTTGGCATATTGTACGACCGGGAACTTAATTTCCGTTCGCATATTGACGAGATAATTCGTAAAGCCAATTCATCCCTTGGGTTTATTAAACGATGGTCAAAGGAATTCTCTGATCCCTACGTAACCAGATCTCTCTACATCACTTTCGTCCGGCCCCTCCTCGAATACGCCAGCCAAGCATGGTCACCCTATCAGCAAGTTCATGTAGCCAGAATCGAAAGCATACAACGACGTTTTCTTCGATTTGCCCTCCGCGGTTTTTCTTGGAACGATCCCCTAATTCTGCCTCCCTATCATGACCGCCTCAAACTCATTAACCTGAATAGCCTTGAGGACCGGAGAGATGCTGCAGACATTCTCTTCATTCATCGCCTCCTCTCAAGCTCTATCGATTGCCCGTCTCTTTACAACTCCATCTTCTTAAATACTAACCCTCGTAATTTAAGACACCCCCGTCTCTTCTATCTGCCAACCCACCGAACGTCCTACGGCTCCAACGAACCAATTTCCCGTATGCTACGGAAAGTAAACTCAAACATTTCCATTTTTGATTTCAACCGTAGCTCTTCCTCCATTAAACTTAGCCTCCTTCTACATAAGCCCTAGCTTTAGCTCCTAGTTATAAGTCTTAGTTTTTAGTTCTAGTATTGTAAGTATTGTATTGTATTTTTTTCTAGCTTGTATTAAGCCAAATAATTGGGACATTTTGCCCCACCAAAATTAAAATTAAAATTAAATTAAAATTTAAGTGCCTTGAAGCTCTTCTCGCACTCAATTGACCATTTGAATTGTTTCCCCTTTTCCGTCAAATGGTGCAGGCTCTTTGCGATCCCGGCAAAATCCTTCACGAACCGTCTGTAGTAGGTGGCTAGGCCCAGGAAGCTCCTTAGTTGGTGTTTGTCTTTGGGGACTGGCCAGTTTTTCACCGCTTCGACCTTCTCCGGATCGGTTCTCACTCCTTTCGCTGAAATTATGTGTCCCAGGTACTTGACTTCTGCTCTAAACAGCGCGCACTTCTTGGGGTTGAGCTTCAGGTGGGCACTTTGAAGCCTTTGAAACACATCCCTTAGATTGTGTCGGTGTTGCGCAAACGTTTTTCCTACGACGATGACATCATCCAAGTATACCAAACAGGTTTTCCATGTTAACCCTTGCAGGACACATTCCATCAATCGCTCGAAAGTCGCCGGAGCATTGCACAGCCCGAATGGCATTACCGTGAATTGCCATAGCCCATTTCCTGCGGTGAAGGCGGTTTTCTCCCGGTCTTCTGGATGGATCTGTACCTGCCAGTAGCCACTCTTCAAGTCGAGCGTGGAATACCATCGGGCTCCTGATAGTGTGTCTAGCGTGTCGTCAATCCGTGGCAGAGGATAGCTATCTTTCTTAGTGACATAATTGAGCTGCCGATAGTCCACGCAGAACCGCGTGCTGCCATCTTTCTTCTTAACCAGTACAACCGGTGATGCCCACGGACTTTTGGAACTTTCAATCGGACCTTCCTTCTCCATTGCCGACACCATCTCTGCAACCTCTGTCTGCTTTGCCAATGGAAGGCGCCTAGCAGGCTGACGAATTAGTCTAGTATCACCAGTGTCTATTCGATGTTGTACCAGGTGTGTTCGGCCGTATTCTCCGTACTGTGAGGCAAATACATCAGCGTACTCATTGATAAGATTCTATGCCATAGTTCGCTGCTCCTGATTCAGCTCACTGGACTGGAGAATCCTCTCTCTCGTTTCCGCTGTCCAAGGTGATGGGAGAGGTTTTGGAGCATCACGTTCAGATATTGTTGCGACGGCGGTAATCGGCGTGCATTTTCCAGTCAGCTCCCCTCGCCTTAGTTTGACAGTGTGTGGTCTCGCGTTCAAAACTCTCACTGGAACCATGGTGTTCTTTGGTTCGACTAACGTCTTTCCCACGATGTAATCTTGAGAGTTCTTCTCTGGGTCTGGTTCTACTATCTAGAATCGGTGGCTCCCAAGATCACCTTCCAGCTTCGTCCAAATGATTGTCTCTGAAGACGGCGGCAAAACTTCGTCTTTGCTGATGACTCTCCTGAGAGTTACGGCATCCTCGTTTCCGTAAACCATCGGAATTTCCACATTTCGATACCTCAGTACTTGCATCCCGATGTCCAAGATTACTTCATTTGCTTTCATGAAGTCTATTCCGATGATGCACTCGTCGCATATATCTGCCACCAGAAACGCATGGGAGAACGTCAGTCCCGCCAGAGTAATCGTAAGACGAACTTCTCCAAACACCTTCGCCATTTCCCCTGTTGCAGTCTTCAGGCAGTAGCTGTTGGTGTTGTGCAGCCAGGCGCTTCTGACGAAATCTCTTCTTACAATTGAGGCAGTGGCGCCTGTGTCGATGGTGGCTACGCACTTTTTCTTGTTGATTAGTGCCTCCACTGTCAGGCTCTTGTTACCCCGTTTGGTTTGCGAAACTTGAATGGTGGTCCTGGGGGCCTCGATTCCAGTAACCAACTTCTGACCCGCGAAGTTGGTCCTTACGCATTTCCCGACTGCTGGTTTTGGGAAGTCTGACTGACAGCCAGATGCTTCCTCTCTGCTTCTCCTACTTCCGCAATGTGGACAATTTCCTCGTCTAGGTGCACTTCTGCACTGCCGTTGTAGGTGTCCGGTTTGGTTGCAATTCCAGCAACGGATTTGACTTCCGCGAGCTCTGTCTTCATCCATGACGGCTGTTCTCTGGCATGAGCATTCCACGACGGACATTTCCCTGACACGGTGTATTCCCTGGTATGCTTGGTCCGCAGCCTTCATTGACAAAGCGAATGCCAATGCCTCGGGGAGTGTTCGCTTTTCAGCCATCCTTACAGCCATTTGCAGTTGTCTGTCCTCTATGGCCTGAATAAAAGCTTCCACCGCCATTTCGTTGATAAGCTCCTCACCGGCTTTAGGATATGAAAGATGGGCTAGTCGCTCTATATCCGCTTGCAACTGTCGGAGCGTTTCCCCCCTTTTCTGGACTCGAATACGCAGCTGAACCCTGTACACCTGCTGCATGTGTTCATCCCCAAACCGCATCTCGATAGCCTGAACCAGAGAGTCATAGTTCTGCTGTTTATCTTCCGGGATGGTCTGCAAGAGCTCCGCAGCTGGACCCCTCAGTGCAAGCGTGAGTGCAATAGACTTCTCTTCATCGTCCCAACTATTGGTCATTGCGGCCGCTTCGAATTGCCTCTTATAAATTGGTCATGATGTTTGACCATCGAAGATAGGAGGCTGCATCTCCTTTCTTCTCAGACCGTCAGTGGAATATTCCCGTGCTTTCTGTCTCTTCACGTTGCTGAGCTCCTTAGCACTTGCTTTTCTACTTTTTCAAACTGAGTCTCTATCTTCCTGAACTGAGTTTCATGCTTCTCAAAGTTTTCGTCGAATCTAGTTTCGACTTTTTCGAGTTGCGTCTCGACCTTCTCGATTTTCTCTTCGATCGCTTCGAATTTGGATTCCAAGTTCTTGTTTTGCTCATCAAGTTTGCTTTCCAGAGCATCTAGAGAATTCTTTGTTCGTCCATTGCTTTCTTTTGTTCATCCAGCTTAAGTTCTAGAGAATTCTTTTGTTCGTCCATTGCTTTCCTTTGGTCGTCCAGCTTAAGTTCTATAGAATTCTGCTGGTCATCGAGCTTAAGTTCCAGATACTTCTTTTGGTCTTCTATTGCTTTCTTTTGTTCGTCCATGACTAACTTAAGTTGCAGGAGCAGACTTGTTATACCCGGGTCGGCTACTGTACTTGCTGGTTCCTCTTCCACGTCAAACTCTACGTCATGCGGATTTTCACCTTCCCGCGTTACTGCTTCTTCCAGACGAATCAGTACGGCATCTTTTCCCCCAGTTGTTTCGAGATTCCGCTTACTGAGTTCTGCCTTTAGTTGAATTATAGTTAGTTTTCCCAACAACTAATTAATTCAACACAGGAATCGTTTTTTTTTTTTTTTTTTTGTGCAATTTCACACCACGGAAATAGTTATTCACAGAATAAGTTTTATCCCGCTTCTGACACCAATCTAATATGCGTGCTATGGCTCGAGTAGATAAAACGATATTCTGTGAAATTTATTTCTTTATTTTCTAGTCTATAGAACAATTCAGGTTCACACTATACTATTCTTCGCAATTCTTTTCTTACAATGTCTCTTTCCTCTCAAATCACTTTATCTCCTTTCAATTACTTAATTCACAAATTCAAACTAATTACTTCTTCTTGTTAACTCTCAACTTTCAATTTATCACAAAATTACAACTTCGCCCATTATCACTTTTCTAATCTCTTCGCCACGGTTTTAAAATTACTGCGTTCCCTCGATCGCCATCTGTCCTTATATAGCAGAAGTTTCTGATAGCCAGAAACTTCTAGCTAATTCTTCGACCACTGGGACAAGAAAAATTCTGATGTAATAATTCCAAGATGACAATCATTCTTGCAGTTATAATTCCTGTGTATATGAACTGTGGAAACCGCAGACACGAACCTCGAATGAAAGGACACTTCGGACGAAAATTCTGCCAGAATGAAAAGACACTTCGAAATGGGTTGCATAGTCGTAGGAGCGTAGTTATTATTATGCTACAATATGAAAAAAAAACCTCGAATTTCTCACAGATTTTGCTCGGTGGCAAGGTGCTGAATCATCTTGAAAAATTGGTTTTGATGTTTCTGCTGTTATCATTTCCATACTCGGTACAAAACCATCTAAGATAATTTGTTTGTACTGCATGGCGTTAACAGTGCCCTCGAGCATAATTAGAGATCCAATTCCGATTGCGGTGATGCATCCCCACACCATAACATAAGGAGAATGTTTTACGGTGTGAGCTATGCATTCGTCGCTGTAACGTTCCCCTTTTCTACGACGAACTATCTGCTTCCCATCCGGTCCGATTAGGTTAAACTTAGACTCATCAGACAACACCACATTTGACCAATCTTGAACACTCCAGTTTTGCCTTTCCTTAGCCCAGCTAAGGCACGTTTTCTTCATTTTGCTGGTCAGAAGTGGCTTTTTCGTTGGTCTCCTTGCTAGCAAACCCATCTCGTTGAGACGATTCTGGATAGTTCTGACGCTAACTTCAGCCCCAGTAGCTTCTCGCAGGTCAGCTCTTAACTCCGATTCATTTTTAAACCTGTTCCTCAAGCTTAGCCTCTTCAGTTCCCGGTCCTCCCGAACAGTGGTACATCTCTTCAATCTTGTGCCAATTTTTCTGTCCAGATTGTGATCCCGACGATATTTGTTATAGAATCTTCTTACAGAACTCTCATTGCATCCAATTTGTCGAGCAATTTCACGAAATGACTGATTCTGTTTGGATAAGGCGACGATAACTGCCTTATTTTCTTTACTCAATTGTACAATTTTAGACATCGCGATATACTCTTTATTAAGAAATACAACTGCACGCACTGTTAAATACTGCCTGGATGAATTCCGACACATTCCAAAATGTGCATTACCTAACCCGGAAGCAATAAAATATAATTCGGCGAATCCCTTAAAGGTAATTAGCGCAAAAAATTGGAAAACCCGTATGCGGCTTTTTTTGTTGCGCGGGGTGTATATGGATAGATGAAGGTATACAATATATCTATATATATATATGTATATATATTGTAGCATAATAATAACTACGCTCCTATGTCTATGCAGCAAATTCCGAAGTGACTTTCCATTCTGGCAGAATTTTGGTTCGAACCGTCCTTTCATTCGAGGTTCGTGTCTGGGACGAAGTCTCCACAGCTCATGTCAACGAAAGAGACGAGTAATATCAGGGATAAAAGGGAATTATAACTGCAAGAATTATTTCTCTTGTTCCAGTGGTCGAAGAATTTGCTAGAAGTTTCTGGCTATCAGAAACTTCTGCTATATAAGGACAGATGGCGATCAAAAAAAGACACAGTTGGTTTAGAACCGTGGCGAAGAGATTGCAAAAGTGATAATGGGCGAAGTTGTAATTTGGTGATAAATTGAAAGTTGAGAGTGAACAAGAAAAAGTAATTAGTTTGGATTTGTGAATTAAGTAATTGAAAGGAGATAAAGTGATTTGAGAGGAAAGAGACCTTGTAAGAAAAGAATTTGCGAAGAATAGTATAGTGTGAACTTGAATTGTTCTATAGAGTAGAAAATAAAAAAATAAATTTCACAGAATATCGTTTTATCTACTCGAGCCATAGCTCGCATGTTACATTGGTGTCAGAAGCTGGGATAAAACTTATTCTGTGAATAACTATTTCCGTGGTGTGAAATTGCACAAAAAAAAAAAAAAAAACCATTTCTGTGTTGAGTTAATTAGTTGCGCAAAATGGGTCGCAAATTGGGAAAACTAACTATAATTCAACTAAAGGCAGAACTCAGTATTCGGAATCTCGGCACAACTGGGGGAAAAGATGCCCTACTGATTCGTCTGGAAGAAGCAGTAACGCAGGAAGGTGAAAATCCGCATGACATAGAGTTTGACGTGGAAGAGGAACCAGCAAGTACAGTAGCCGACCTGGGTATAACAAGTCTGCTCCTGCAACTTAAGTTAGTCATGGACGAACAAAAGAAAGCAATAGAAGATCAAAGTCATATGCTCGATGACCAAAAGAATTCTATAGAACTTAAGCTGGACGAACAAAAGAAAGCAATGGGCGACCAAAGGAATTCTCTAGAACTTAAGTTGGATGAACAAAAGAAAGCAATGGATGAACAAAAGAAAGCAATGGACGAACAAAAGAATTCTCTAGATGCTCTGGAAAGTAAACTTGATGAGCAAAACAAGAACTTGGAATCCAAATTCGAAGTGATCGAAGAGAAAATCGAGAAGGTCGAGACGCAACTCGAAAAAGTCGAAACCAGATTCGATGAAAATTTTGAGAAACATGAAACTCAGTTCGGGAAGATAGAGACTCAGTTTGAAAAAGTGGATACGCAATTCGAGATAGTAGGAAAGCAAGTCGAAAATCTTGCTAAGGAGCTCAGCAACGTGAAGAGACAGAAAGCACGGGAATATTCCACTGACGGTCTGAGAAGAAAGGAGATGCAGCAGCCTCCTATCTTCGATGGTCAAACATCATGGCCAATTTATAAAAGGCAATTCGAAGCGGCCGCAATGACCAATAGCTGGGACGATGAAGAGAAGTCCATTGCACTCACACTTGCACTGAGGGGTCCAGCTGCGGAGCTCTTGCAGACCATCCCGGAAGATAAACAGCAGAACTACGATTCTCTGGTTCAGGCTATCCAGATGCGGTTTGGGGATGAACACATGCAGCAGGTGTACAGGGTTCAGCTGCGTAGTCGAGTCCAGAAAAGGGGGGAAACGCTCCAACAGTTGCAGGCGGATATAGAGCGACTAGCCCATCTTTCATACCCTAAAGCCGGTGAGGAGCTTATCAACGAAATGGCGGTGGAAGCTTTTATTCAGGCCATAGAGGACAGACAACTGCAAATGGCTGTAAGGATGGCTGAAAAGCGAACACTCCCCGAGGCATTGGCATTCGCTTTGTCAATGAAGGCTGCGGACCAAGCATACCAGGGAATACACCGTGTCAGGGAAATGTCCGTCGTGGAATGCTCATGCCAGAGAACAGCCGTCATGGATGAAGATAGAGCTCGCGGAAGTCAAATCCGTTGCTGGAATTGCAACCAAACCGGACACCTACAACGGCAGTGCAGAAGTGCACCTAGACGAGGAAATTGTCCACATTGCGGAAGTAGGAGAAGCAGAGAGGAAGCATCCTGTCGGTCAGACTTCCCAAAACCAGCATTCGGGAGATGCGTAAGGACCAACTTCGCGGGTCAGAAGTTGGTTACTGGAATCGAGGCCCCCAGGACCACCATTCAAGTTTCGCAAACCAAACGGGGTAACAAGAGCCTGACAGTGGAGGCACTAATCAACAAGAAGAAGTGCGTAGCCACCATCGACACAGGTGCCACCGCCTCCATTGTAAGAAGAGATATCGTCAGAAGCTCCTGGCTGCACAACACCAACAGCTACTGCCTGAAGACTGCAACAGGGGAAATGGCGAAGGTGTTTGGAGAAGTTCGTCTTACGATTACTCTGGCAGGACTGACGTTCTCCCATGCGTTTCTGGTGGCAGATATATGCGACGAGTGCATCATCGGAATAGACTTCATGAAAGCAAATGAAGTAATCTTGGACATCGGGATGCATGTACTGAGGTATCGAAATGTGGAGATTCCAATGGTGTACGGAAACGAGAATGCCGTAACTCTCAGGACAGTCATCAGCAAAGACGAAGTTTTGCCGCCGTCTTCAGAGACAATCATTTGGACGAAGCTGGAAGGTGATCTTGGGAGCCACCGATTCTACATAGTAGAACCAGACCCGGAGAAGAATTCTCAAGACTACATCGTGGGAAAGACGTTAGTCGAACCAAAGAACACCATGGTTCCAGTGAGAGTTTTGAACGCAAGACCACACACTGTCAAACTAAGGCGAGGGGAGGTGACTGGAAAATGCACGGCGATTACCGCCGTCGCAACAATATCTGAACGTGGTCCTCCAAAACCTCTCCCATCACCTTGGACAGCGGAAACGAGAGAGAGGATTCTCCAGTCCAGTGAGCTGAATCAGGAGCAGCGAACTATGGCAGAGAATCTTATCAATGAGTACACTGATGTATTTGCCTCACAGGACGGAGAATACGGCCGAACACACCTGGTACAACATCGAATAGACACTGGTGATACTAGACTAATTCGTCAGCCTGCTAGGCGCCTTCCATTGGCAAAGCAGACAGAGGTTGCAGAGATGGTGTCGGCAATGGAGAAAGAAGGTGTGATTGAAAGTTCCAAAAGTCCGTGGGCATCACCGGTTGTACTGGTTAAGAAGAAAGATGGCAGCACGCGGTCCTGCGTGGACTATCGGCAGCTCAATTACGTCACCAAGAAAGACAGCTACCCTCTGCTACGGATTGACGACACGCTAGACACACTATCAGGAGCCCGATGGTTTTCCACTCTCGACTTGAAGAGTGGCTACTGGCAGGTACAGATCCATCCAGAAGACCGGGAGAAAACCGCCTTCACCGCAGGAAATGGGCTATGGCAATTCACGGTAATGCCATTCGGGCTGTGCAATGCTCCGGCGACTTTCGAGCGATTGATGGAATGTGTCCTGCAAGGGTTAACATGGAAAACCTGTTTGGTATACTTGGATGATGTCATCGTCGTAGGAAAAACGTTTGCGCAACACCGAGACAATCTAAGGGATGTGTTTCAAAGGCTTCGAAGTGCCCACCTGAAGCTCAACCCCAAGAAGTGCGCCCTGTTTAGAGCGGAAGTCAAGTACCTGGGACACATAATTTCAGCGAAAGGAGTGAGAACCGATCCGGAGAAGGTCGAAGCGGTGAAAAACTGGCCAGTCCCCAAAGACAAACACCAACTAAGGAGCTTCCTGGGCCTAGCCACCTACTACAGACGGTTCGTGAAGGATTTTGCCGGGATCGCAAAGAACCTGCACCAGTTGATGGAAAAGGGAAAACAATTCAAATGGTCAATTGAGTGCGAGAAGAGCTTCAAGGCACTTAAACAACGGCTATGCGATGCCCCAATACTGGCTTACCCCACTCCCGGGGAAACGTTCGTTGTGGATGCAGATGCTAGTAATGTCGGGGTAGGAGCCGTACTCTCCCAGGTGCATGAGGGCCAAGAGAAGGTGGTTGCGTACTTCAGCAAGGTGCTCTCTAAGCCAGAAAGGAACTACTGCGTGACAAGGCGGGAACTTCTAGCTTTGATCTTGGCTACGAAGCATTTTCACAAATACCTCTATGGGAGGAAGTTCGTTCTTCGCACAGACCATGCAGCCTTAAAATGGCTATTACAGTTCAAGAGTCCTGAGGGTCAGGTCGCAAGATGGATCGAAAGCCTGCAAATCTACGACTACGAAATACAGCATCGTAAAGGAAGACTCCACTCTAATGCGTTTGCACTGTCCCGGAGACCATGCAGAACGGATTGTAAACATTGTGCGCGCCAGGAAGAACGGGAGCTGGTTCTCATCCAAAGAATGAGAGCCGAACCTATCGCCGGCTGGAGCGTAGATGAGATCCGGAACGCTCAGAAGGAAGACCCGGATATCGAGCCGATTCTGGCCTGGAAGGAGAACATGGAGAAACCGGATCATCAGGACATCTCTCACAGAAGCCCGACCTTAAAGGCATATTTTGCGCAGTGGGACTCCCTCCATGTCCAAGAAGGTGTTCTGAGAAGAAAATGGGAATCCTCCGACGGAAAGTCGTTTGTAATGCAGCTCGTCGTACCGCGGACGAGGGTCAAGGAGGTGTTACAGGAAATGCATGGCGGGGCGTCCGGAGGCCACTTGGGAGTGAATAAGATGCTAGAAAAGGTACGAGAACGTTTTTATTGGTTAAAAGCATCGCAGGGCCCTTTCCGGAAACCGACAATGGTAATCGGTATATACTCGTAGTGATGGACTACTTCAGTAAGTGGCCGGAAGCGTTTCCGATCCCTAACCAGGAAGCCAGAACCGTGGCGGGGCAGATCGTCTAGAATTGGGTTAGCAGATTCGGTGTGCCCTTGGAATTGCATTCTGACCAAGGGCGGAACTTCGAGTCAAGAATCTTCCAAGAGATGTGTCAACTACTCGGAATCAAAAAGACAAGGACAACCCCGCTTCATCCACAGTCGGACGGTATGGTGGAGCGTTTCAATAGGACTTTGGACGAACATCTCTCGAAGGTCGTAGGTGACTACCAACGGGATTGGGACCAACAGATTCCCTTGTTTTTGATGGCCTATAGAAGTGCCGTGCATAGCACTACTCAACATACGCCGTTCGAAATCTTATTTGGTGGAATAGCTCGTTTACCCAGTGAGGTGAAATTTGGATCTCCTACCAATGAGCCCAGAAATGAAGAAGAGTACGTGGCGGACCTTAGGGAAAGGCTTAGGGACATACACCAAAGGACCAGAAGCCAGATTAAGATGACGAGCGACCGCATGAAGACCAGGTATGATGCCAAGGCAACAACGTCAGGATTCCAGGAAGGAGATCTGGTGTGGCTGTATAATCCCCATCGCCAAAAGGGGAAATCACCTAAATTACAGCGGAACTGGGAAGGTCCCTACAGGATAGTAACCCGCATCAACGATGTTGTCTACCGCATCCAGCGAGGACCGAGGGCCAAAATGAAAGTGGTTCATGTGGACCGACTGAGTCGATACAATGGCCGAAATGAGGATGCACTTGTTTGGGACGAACACGTCTAAGAGGGGGGCAGTGTAGCATAATAATAACTACGCTCCTATGTCTATGCAGCAAATTCCGAAGTGACTTTCCATTCTGGCAGAATTTTGGTTCGAACTGTCCTTTCATGCGAGGTTCGTGTCTGGGACGAAGTCTCCACAGCTCATGTCAACGAAAGAGACGAATAATATCAGGGATAAAAGGGAATTATAACTGCAAGAATTATTTCTCTTGTTCCAGTGGTCGAAGAATTTGCAAGAAGTTTCTGGCTATCAGAAACTTCTGCTATATAAGGACAGATGGCGATCAAAAAAAGACACAGTTGGTTTAGAACCGTGGCGAAGAGATTGGAAAAGTGATAATGGGCGAAGTTGTAATTTGGTGATAAATTGAAAGTTGAGAGTGAACAAGAAAAAGTAATTAGTTTGGATTTGTGAATTAAGTAATTGAAAGGAGATAAAGTGATTTGAGAGGAAAGAGACCTTGTAAGAAAAGAATTTGCGAAGAATAGTATAGTGTGAACTTGAATTGTTCTATAGAGTAGAAAATAAAGAAATAAATTTCACAGAATATCGTTTTATCTACTCGAGCCGTAGCTCGCATGTTACAATATATATGTGTATCAACAAAAAAATTTGCGTGTTTAATCACGTACCTTAGAATAAGTAGCTTTTATGTAGTTTGTAAGTTTTATATATAGATACAAAATTCAGTTCAAAGACATAGTTTAAGCATTAGGTTTAGCTTAGAGCGCCCGCATAGGGCCATTAAGTTAGTATATAACATAGTTAAGTTAGTTAAGTCAGTTTTAAGCGTTTTTTTTTTGTGTCTAGCTGTTAAGAGTTCTCTAATTCCAAAAATAAAAATGCATTAAAAACGAAAAACGAAAACGAAACACTTGTATTGTACTTCCCCTAAACGTACAATCCTGGAATGTGGTACAGAGGTAGAACTTAGTGAGTAAACAAAGGAAGGAATAAGAAAGTTGGACTTTTCAACATGGCTTCTAAAATTTAGGCGGGACAAGGGTGTGACACTGTGACAGCACAATAAAAGGTATCGAAACATGTAGTTCTTCCCGGTAACATAGAACCTTGAAAATTGGTATATATGCGAGTATATACCTATACAGGGGTAGTGCTTGAGGTGTTGACAATCGCGATATCAACATGCGGTATATAATGTTTAAGAGGTTGATATGTAGATTCCAAATCCGTTTATTTTGTGATGTGTTTTGTTAATGCAGCAGTAATGTTGGTATCAACTTAGTCTCTTAGATATTGTAATATGCGAGCTACGGCTCGAGTAGATAAAACAATATTCTGTGAAATTTATTTCTTTATTTTCTAGTCTATAGAACAATTCAGGTTCACACTGTACTATCCTTCGCAATTCTTTTCTTACAATGTCTCTTTCCTCTCAAATCACTTTATCTCCTTTCTATTACTAAATTCACAAATCCAAACTAATTACTCCTTCTTGTTAACTCTCAACTTTCAATTTATCACAAAATTACAACTTCGCCTATTATCACTTTTCTAATCTCTTCGCCACAGTTTAAAAATCACTGTCTTTCCTATTGATCGCCATCTGTCCTTATATAGCAGAAGTTTCAGATAGCCAGAAACTTCTAGCAAATTCTTCGACCACTGGAAATAATTCCAAGATGACAATCATTTCTTCCAGTTATAATTCTCTCTTTATCCGTGGCGTTGTCAGCTATTGCGAACTTTTAGACGATGTTACACTGCCCCCCTCTTAGACTTGTTCGTCCCGAACAAGTGCGTCCTCACTTCGACCATTGTATCGACTCAGTCGGTCCACATGAACCACTTTCATTTTGGCCCTTGGTCCTCGCTGGATGCGGTAGACAACATCGTTGATGCGGGTTACTATTCTGTATGGACCCTCCCAGTTCCGCTGCAATTTAGGTGATTTCCCCTTTTGGCGATGGGGATTATACAGCCACACTAGATCTCCTTCCTGGAATCCTGACGTTGTTGCCTTGGCATCATACCTGGTCTTCATGCGGTCGCTCGTTATCTTAATCTGGCTTCTGGTCCTTTGGTGTATGTCCCTAAGCCTTTCCCTAAGGTCCGCCACGTACTCTTCTTCATTTCTGGGCTCATTGGTAGGAGATCCAAATTTCACCTCACTGGGTAAACGAGCTATTCCACCAAATAAGATTTCGAACGGCGTATGTCGAGTAGTGCTATGCACGGCACTTCTATAGGCCATCAAAAACAAGGGAATCTGCCGGTCCCAATCCCGTTGGTAGTCACCTACGACCTTCGAGAGATGTTCGTCCAAAGTCCTATTGAAACGCTCCACCATACCGTCCGACTGTGGATGAAGCGGGGTTGTCCTTGTCTTTTTGATTCCGAGTAGTTGACACATCTCTTGGAAGATTCTTGACTCGAAGTTCCTCCCTTGGTCAGAATGCAATTCCAAGGGCACACCGAATCTGCTAACCCAATTGTAGACGATCTGCTCCGCCACGGTTCTGGCTTCCTGGTTAGGGATCGGAAACGCTTCCGGCCACTTACTGAAGTAGTCCATCACTACGAGTATATACCGATTACCATTGTCGGTTTCCGGAAAGGGCCCTGCGATGTCAATGGCGATTCGTTCGAAAGGTGCTCCCACGTTGTATTGGTGCATCTTACCTCGAGTTTTGGT
Organism: Pocota personata; assembly: GCA_963082735.1. Lineage (NCBI taxonomy): Eukaryota > Metazoa > Arthropoda > Insecta > Diptera > Syrphidae > Pocota > Pocota personata. Next base: position 25,557,683 of record OY720432.1, read on the forward strand.
TCTCGGACCCTTACTAGCTGCACACACGTCGCATTCTCTGCACCAGTCTTCGATATCTTCCTTCGCTTTTAACCAATAAAAACGTTCTCGTACCTTTTCTAGCGTCTTATTCACTCCCAAGTGGCCTCCGGACGCCCCGCCATGCATTTCCTGTAACACCTCCTTGACCCTCGTCCGCGGTACTACAAGCTGCATTACAAACGACTTTCCGTCGGAGGATTCCCATTTTCTTCTCAGAACACCTTCTTGGACATGGAGGGAGTCCCACTGCGCAAAATATGCCTTTAAGGTCGGGCTTCTGTGAGAGATGTCCTGATGATCCGGTTTCTCCATGTTCTCCTTCCAGGCCAGAATCGGCTCGATATCCGGGTCTTCCTTCTGAGCGTTCCGGATCTCATCTACGCTCCAGCCGGCGATAGGTTCGGCTCTCATTCTTTGGATGGAAACCAGCTCCCGTTCTTCCTGACGCGCACAATGTTTACAATCCGTTCTGCATGGTGTCCGGGACAGTGCATCCGCATTAGAGTGGAGTTTTCCTTTACGATGCTGTATTTCGTAGTCGTAGATTTGCAGCCTTTCGATCCATCTTGCGACCTGACCCTCAGGACTCTTGAACTGTAATAGCCATTTTAAGGCTGCATGGTCTGTGCGAAGAACGAACTTCCTCCCGTAGAGGTATTTGTGAAAATGCTTCGTAGCCAAGATCAAAGCTAGAAGTTCTCTCCTTGTCACGCAGTAGTTCCTTTCTGGCTTAGAGAGCACCTTGCTGAAGTACGCAACCACCTTCTCTTGGCCGTCATGCACCTGGGAGAGTACGGCTCCTACCCCAACATTACTAGCATCTGCATCCACAATGAACGTTTCCCCGGGAGTGGGGTAAGCCAGTATCGGGGCATCGCATAGCCGTTGTTTAAGTGCCTTGAAGCTCTTCTCGCACTCAATTGTCCATTTGAATTGTTTTCCCTTTTCCGTCAACTGGTGCAGGTTCTTTGCGATCCCGGCAAAATCCTTCACGAACCGTCTGTAGTAGGTGGCTAGGCCCAGGAAGCTCCTTAGTTGGTGTTTATCCTTGGGGACTGGCCAGTTTTTCACCGCTTCGACCTTCTCTGGATCGGTTTTCACTCCTTTCGCTGAAATTATGTGCCCCAAGTACTTGACTTCCGCTCTAAACAGGGCGCACTTCTTGGGGTTGAGCTTCAGGTGGGCACTTCGAAGCCTTTGAAACACATCCCTTAGATTGTCTCGGTGTTGCGCAAACGATTTTCCTACGACGATGACATCATCCAAGTATACCAAACAGGTTTTCCATGTTAACCCTTGCAGGAAACATTCCATCAATCGCTCGAAAGTCGCCGGAGCATTGCACAGCCCGAATGGCATTACCGTGAATTGCCATAGCCCATTTCCTGCGGTGAAGGCGGTTTTCTCCCGGTCTTCTGGATGGATCTGTACCTGCCAGTAGCCACTCTTCAAGTCGAGAGTGGAAAACCATCGGGCTCCTGATAGTGTGTCTAGCGTGTCGTCAATCCGTGGCAGAGGGTAGCTGTCTTTCTTGGTGACGTAATTGAGCTGCCGATAGTCCACGCAGAACCGCGTGCTGCCATCTTTCTTCTTAACCAGTACAACCGGTGATGCCCACGGACTTTTGGAACTTTCAATCAGACCTTCTTTCTCCATTGCCGACACCATCTCTGCAACTTCTGTCTGTTTTGCCAATGGAAGGCGCCTAGCAGGCTGACGAATTGGTCTAGTATCACCAGTGTCTATTCGATGTTGTACCAGGTGTGTTCGGCCGTATTCTCCGTCCTGTGAGGCAAATACATCAGCGTACTCATTGATAAGATTCTCTGCCATAGTTCGCTGCTCCTGATTCAGCTCACTGGACTGGAGAATCGTCTCTCTCGTTTCCGCTGTCCAAGGTGATGGGAGAGGTTTTGGAGCATCACGTTCAGATATTGTTGCGACGGCGGTAATCGCCGTGCATTTTCCAGTCACCTCCCCTCGCCTTAGTTTGACAGTGTGTGGTCTTGCGTTCAAAACTCTCACTGGAACCATGGTGTTCTTTGGTTCGACTAACGTCTTTCCCAAGATGTAGTCTTGAGAATTCTTCTCTGGGTCTGGTTCTACTATGTAGAATCGGTGGCTCCCAAGATCACCTTCCAGCTTCGTCCAAATGATTGTCTCTGAAGACGGCGGCAAAACTTCGTCTTTGCTGATGACTGTCCTGAGAGTTACGGCATTCTCGTTTCCGTACACCATTGGAATCTCCACATTTCGATACCTCAGTACTTGCATCCCGATGTCCAAGATTACTTCATTTGCTTTCATGAAGTCTATTCCGATGATGCACTCGTCGCATATATCTGCCACCAGAAACGCATGGGTGAACGTCAGTCCTGCCAGAGTAATCGTAAGACGAACTTCTCCAAATACCTTCGCCATTTCCCCTGTGGCAGTCTTCAGGCAGTAGCGGTTGGTGTTGTGCAGCCAGGAGCCTTTGACGATATCTCTTCTTACAATGGAGGCGGTTTCACCTGTGTCGATGGTGGCTACGCACTTCTTCTTGTTGATTAGTGCCTCCACTGTCAGGCTCTTGTTACCCCGTTTGGTTTGCGAAACTTGAATGGTGGTCCTGGGGGCCTCGATTCCAGTAACCAACTTCTGCCCCGCGAAGTTGGTCCTTACGCATCCCCCGACTGCTGGTTTTGGGAAGTCTGACCGACAGGATGCTTCCTCTCTGCTTCTCCTACTTCCGCAATGTGGACAATTTCCTCGTCTAGGTGCACTTCTGCACTGCCGTTGTAGGTGCCCGGTTTGGTTGCAATTCCAGCAACGGATTTGACTTCCGCGAGCTCTGTCTTCATCCATGACGGCTGTTCTCTGGCATGAGCATTCCACGACGGACATTTCCCTGACACGGTGTATTCCCTGGTATGCTTGGTCCGCAGCCTTCATTGACAAAGCGAATGCCAATGCCTCGGGGAGTGTTCGCTTTTCAGCCATCCTTACAGCCATTTGCAGTTGTCTGTCCTCTATGGCCTGAATAAAAGCTTCCACCGCCATTTCGTTGATAAGCTCCTCACCGGCTTTAGGGTATGAAAGATGGGCTAGTCGCTCTATATCCGCTTGCAACTGTTGGAGCGTTTCCCCCCTTTTCTGGACTCGACTACGCAGCTGAACCCTGTACACCTGCTGCATGTGTTCATCCCCAAACCGCATCTCGATAGCCTGAACCAGAGAGTCGTAGTTCTGCTGTTTATCTTCCGGGATGGTCTGCAAGAGCTCCGCAGCTGGACCCCTCAGTGCAAGCGTGAGTGCAATAGACTTCTCTTCATCGTCCCAGCTATTGGTCATTGCGGCCGCTTCGAATTGCCTCTTATAAATTGGCCATGATGTTTGACCATCGAAGATAGGAGGCTGCATCTCCTTTCTTCTCAGACCGTCAGTGGAATATTCCCGTGCTTTCTGTCTCTTCACGTTTCTGAGCTCCTTAGCAAGACTTTCGACTTGCTTTTCTACTTTTTCAAACTGAGTCTCTATCTTCCCGAACTGAGTTTCATGTTTCTCAAAATTTTCATCGAATCTAGTTTCGACTTTTTCGAGTTACGTCTCGACCTTCTCGATTTTCTCTTCGATCACTTCGAATTTGGATTCCAAGTTCTTGTTTTGCTCATCAAGTTTACTTTCCAGAGCATCTAGAGAATTCTTTTGTTCGTCCATTGCTTTCTTTTGTTCGTCCATTGCTTTCTTTTGTTCGTCCATTGCTTTCTTTTGTTCGTCCATTGCTTTCTTTTGTTCGTCCAGCTTAAGTTCTAGAGAATTCCTCTGGTCGTCCATTGCTTTCTTTTGGTCGTCCAGCTTAAGTTCTATAGAATTCCTTTGGTCTTCTATTGCTTTCTTTTGTTCGTCCATGACTAACTTAAGTTGCAGGAGCAGACTTGTTATACCCGGGTCGGCTGCTGTACTTGCTGGTTCCTCTTCCACGTCAAACTCTACGTCGTGCGGATTTTCACCTTCCTGCGTTACTGCTTCTTCCAGACGAATCAGCAGGGCATCTTTTCCCCCAGTTGTGTCGAGGTTCCGCTTACTGAGTTCTGCCTTTAGTTGAGTTATAGTTAGTTTTCCCAATTTGCGACCCATTTTGCGCAACTAATTAACTCAACACAGAAATCGTTTTTTTTTTTTTTTTTGTGCAATTTCACACCACGGAAATAGTTATTCACAGAATAAGTTTTATCCCACTTCTGACACCAATGTAATATGCGAGCTACGGCTCGAGTAGATAAAACAATATTCTGTGAAATTTATTTCTTTATTTTCTAGTCTATAGAACAATTCAGGTTCACACTGTACTATCCTTCGCAATTCTTTTCTTACAATGTCTCTTTCCTCTCAAATCACTTTATCTCCTTTCTATTACTTAATTCACAAATCCAAACTAATTACTCCTTCTTGTTAACTCTCAACTTTCAATTTATCACAAAATTACAACTTCGCCTATTATCACTTTTCTAATCTCTTCGCCACAGTTTAAAAATCACTGTCTTTCCTATTGATCGCCATCTGTCCTTATATAGCAGAAGTTTCAGATAGCCAGAAACTTCTAGCAAATTCTTCGACCACTGGAAATAATTCCAAGATGACAATAATTTCTTCCAGTTATAATTCTCTCTTTATCCGTGGCGTTGTCAGCTATTGCGAACTTTTAGACGATGTTACAATATTATAGGATATATTGAGGTATTTAGTGTTATATACGACATTTATTGTTATATGGGATTTTTGGTGGTATTTTGGGATATTTTAGGGTATGTAGGTGTATCTAATTTATAGATTATCTTATAAGGTGTATTTAGTGTTATCTGGGATATTTGATGGTATTTTGGGATATTTTATGATAAAAATAAATATTTGGCGCAACAGCTCTTTTAAGTGCCAGGGCCTAGCTTCTCGCAACTACTCGTGTTGTGTGCGTTATATTTTTCACACGAATGGAAGGGACCTACAGTTTAGTGCCGTATCCGAACGGCAATTTGTTTTGAGAAGCTTTCTCGTGGCAACAATACTTCTGGGATTCGAACTTGGAACCTCTTACGTAGCGATCCGACACACTAACCACTACGCCACGACGTCCATATTTTATGATATTGTAGCATAATAATAACTACGCTCCTATGACTATGCAGCAAATTCTGAAGTGACTTTTTCATTCTGGCAGAATTTTGGTTCGAACTGTCCTTTCATTCGAGGTTCGTGTCTGGGACGAAGTCTCCACAGCTCATGTCAACGAAAGAGACGAATAATATCAGGGATAAAAGGGAATTATAACTGCAAGAATTATTTCTCTTGTTCCAGTGGTCGAAGAATTTGCTAGAAGTTTCTGGCTATCAGAAACTTCTGCTATATAAGGACAGATGGCGATCAAAAAGACACAGTTGGTTTAGAACCGTGGCGAAGAGATTGGAAAAGTGATAATGGGCGAAGTTGTAATTTGGTGATAAATTGAAAGTTGAGAGTGAACAAGAAAAAGTAATTAGTTTGGATTTGTGAATTAAGTAATTAAAAGGAGATAAAGTGATTTGAGAGGAAAGAGACCTTGTAAGAAAAGAATTTGCGAAGAATAGTATAGTGTGAACTTGAATTGTTCTATAGACTAGAAAATAAAGAAATAAATTTCACAGAATATCGTTTTATCTACTCGAGCTGCAGCTCGCATCTTACATTGGTGTCAGAAGTGGGATAAAACTTATTCTGTGAATAAATATTTCCGTGGTGTGAAATTGCACAATAAAAAAAAAAAAAAAACGATTTCTGTGTTGAGTTAATTAGTTGCGCAAAATGGGTCGCAAATTGGGAAAACTAACTATAACTCAACTAAAGGCAGAACTCAGTAAGCGGAACCTCGACACAACTGGGGGAAAAGATGCCCTACTGATTCGTTTGGAAGAAGCAGTAAAGCAGGAAGGTGAAAATCCGCATGACGTAGAGTTTCACGTAGGAGAGGAACCAGCAAGTACAGTAGCCGACCCGGATATAACAAGTCTGCTCCTGCAACTTAAGTCAATCATCGACGAACAAAGGAAAACAATGGAAGACCAAAAGAAGTCTCTGGAACTTAAGCTCGATGACCAAAAGAAAGCAATAGACGACCAAAAGAACTCTCTAGAACTTAAGCTGGACGAACAAAAGAAAGCAATGGACGAACAAAAGAAAGCAATGGACAACCAGAGGAATTCTCTAGAACTCAAGCTGGACGAACAAAAGAAAGCAATGGACGAACAAAAGAATTCTCTAGATCTTAAGATGGACGAACAAAAGAATTCTCTAGATGCTCTGGAAAGCAAACTTGATGAGCAAAACAAGAACTTGGAATCCAAATTCGAAGCGATCGAAGAGAAAATCGAGAAGGTTGAGACGCAACTCGAAAAAGTCGAAACTAGATTCGATGAAAACTTTGAGAAGCATGAAACTCAGTTCGGGAGGATAGAGACTCAGTTCGAAAAAGTAGAAAAGCAAGTCGAAAATCTTACTAAGGAACTCAGCAACGTGAAGAGACAGAAAGCACGGGAATATTCCACTGACGGTCTGAGAAGAAAGGAGATGCAGCCTCCTATCTTCGATGGTCAAACATCATGGCCAATTTATAAGAGGCAATTCGAAGCGGCCGCAATGACCAATAGCTGGGACGATGAAGAGAAGTCCATTGCACTCACACTTGCACTGAGGGGTCCAGCTGCGGAGCTCTTGCAGACCATCCCGGAAGATAAACAGCAGAACTACGACTCTCTGGTTCAGGCTATCGAGATGCGGTTTGGGGATGAACACATGCAGCAGGTGTACAGGGTTCAGCTGCGTAGTCGAGTCCAGAAAAGGGGGGAAACGCTCCAACAGTTGCAGGCGGATATAGAGCGACTAGCCCATCTTTCATACCCTAAAGCCGGTGAGGAGCTTATCAACGAAATGGCGGTGGAAGCTTTTATTCAGGCCATAGAGGACAGACAACTGCAAATGGCTGTAAGGATGGCTGAAAAGCGAACACTCCCCGAGGCATTTGCATTCGCTTTGTCAATGAAGGCAGCGGACCAAGCATACCAGGGAATACACCGTGTTAGGGAAATGTCCGTCGTGGAATGCTCATGCCAGAGAACAGCCGTCATGGATGAAGACAAAGCTCGCGGAAGTCAAATCCGTTGCTGGAATTGCAACCAAACCGGACACCTACAACGGCAGTGTAGAAGTGCACCTAGACGAGGAAATTGTCCACATTGCAGAAGTAGGAGAAGCAGAGAGGAAGCATCTGGCGGTGATAACATCCATCCTGTCAGTCAGACTTCCCAAAACCAGCAGTCGCAGAAGTTGGTTACTGGAATCGAGGCCCCCAGGACCACCATTCAAGTTTCGCAAACCAAACGGGGTAACAAGAGCCTGACAGTGGTGGCATTAATCAACAAGAAGAAGTGCGTAGCCACCATCGACACAGGTGCCACTGCCTCCATTGTAAGAAGAGATATCGTCAGAAGCTCATGGCTGCACAACACCAACAGCTACTGCCTGAAGACTGCAACAGGGGAAATGGCGAAGGTGTTTGGAGAAGTTCGTCTTACGATTACTCTGGCAGGACTGACGTTCTCCCATGCGTTTCTGGTGGCAGATATATGCGACGAGTGCATCATCGGAATAGACTTCATGAAAGCAAATGGAGTAATCTTGGACATCGGGATGCAAGTACTGAGGTATCGAAATGTGGAGATTCCGATGGTGTACGGAAACGAGAATGCCGTAACTCTCAGGACAGTCATAAGCAAAGACGAAGTTTTGCCGCCGTCTTCAGAGACAATCATTTGGACGAAGCTGGAAGGTGATCTTGGGAGCCACCGATTCTACATAGTAGAACCAGACCCGGAGAAGACGTCTCAAGACTACATCGTGGGAAAGACGTTAGTCGAACCAAAGAACACCATGGTTCCAGTGAGAGATTTGAACGCAAGACCACACACTGTCAAACTAAGGCGAGGGGAGGTGACTGGAAAATGCACGCCGATTACTGCCGTCGCAACAATATCTGAACGTGATGCTCCAAAACCTCTCTCATCACCTTGGACAGCGGAAACGAGAGAGACGATTCTCCAGTCCAGTGAGCTGAATCAGGAGCAGCGAACTATGGCAGAGAATCTTATCAATGAGTACGCTGATGTATTTGCCTCACAGGACGGAGAGTACGGCCGAACACACCTGGTACAACATCGAATAGACACTGGTGATACTAGACCAATTCGTCAGCCTGCTAGGCGCCTTCCATTGGCAAAGCAGACAGAAGTTGCAGAGATGGTGTCGGCAATGGAGAAAGAAGGTCTGATTGAAAGTTCCAAAAGTCCGTGGGCATCACCGGTTGTACTGGTTAAGAAGAAAGATGGCAGCACGCGGTTCTGCGTGGACTATCGGCAGCTCAATTACGTCACCAAGAAAGACAGCTACCCTCTGCCACGGATTGACGACACGCTAGACACACTATCAGGAGCCCGATGGTTTTCCACTCTCGACTTGAAGAGTGGCTACTGGCAGGTACAGATCCATCCAGAAGACCGGGAGAAAACCGCCTTCACCGCAGGAAATGGGCTATGGCAATTCACGGTAATGCCATTCGGGCTGTGCAATGCTCCGGCGACTTTCGAGCGATTGATGGAATGTGTCCTGCAAGGGTTAACATGGAAAACCTGTTTGGTATACTTGGATGATGTCATCGTCGTAGGAAAAACGTTTGCGCAACACCGAGACAATCTAAGGGATGTGTTTCAAAGGCTTCGAAGTGCCCACCTGAAGCTCAACCCCAAGAAGTGCGCCCTGTTTAGAGCAGAAGTCAAGTACCTGGGATACATAATTTCAGCGAAAGGAGTGAGAACCGATCCGGAGAAGGTCGAAGCGGTGAAGAACTGGCCAGTCCCCAAAGACAAACACTAACTAAGGAGTTTCCTGGGCCTAGCCACCTACTACAGACGGTTCGTGAAGGATTTTGCCGGGATCGCAAAGAACCTGCACCAGTTGACGGAAAAGGGAAAACAATTCAAATGGTCAATTGAGTGCGAGAAGAGCTTCAAGGCACTTAAACAACGGCTATGCGATGCCCCGATACTGGCTTACCCCATTCCCGGGGAAACGTTCGTTGTGGATGCAGATGCTAGTAATGTCGGGGTAGGAGCCGTACTCTCCCAGGTGCAGGACGGCCAAGAGAAGGTGGTTGCGTACTTCAGCAAGGTGCTCTCTAAGCCAGAAAGGAAATACTGCGTGACAAGGAGAGAACTTCTAGCTTTGATCTTGGCTACGAAGCATTTTCACAAATACCTCTACGGGAGGAAGTTCGTTCTTCGCACAGACCATGCAGCCTTAAAATGGCTATTACAGTTCAAGAGTCCTGAGGGTCAGGTCGCAAGATGGATCGAAAGGCTGCAAATCTACGACTACGAAATACAGCATCGTAAAGGAAAACTCCACTCTAATGCGGATGCACTGTCCCGGAGACCATGCAGAACGGATTGTAAACATTGTGCGCGTCAGGAAGAACGGGAGCTGGTTTCCATCCAAAGAATGAGAGCCGAACCTATCGCCGGCTGGAGCGTAGATGAGATCCGGAACGCTCAGAAGGAAGACCCGGATATCGAGCCGATTCTGGCCTGGAAGGAGAACATGGAGAAACCGGATCATCAGGACATCTCTCACAGAAGCCCGACCTTAAAGGCATATTTTGCGCAGTGGGACTCCCTCCATGTCCAAGAAGGTGTTCTGAGAAGAAAATGGGAATCCTCCGACGGAAAGTCGTTTGTAATGCAGCCTGTCGTACCGCGGACGAGGGTCAAGGAGGTGTTACAGGAAATGCATGGCGGGGCGACCGGAGGCCACTTGGGAGTGAATAAGACGCTAGAAAAGGTACGAGAACGTTTTTATTGGTTAAAAGCGAAGGAAGATATCGAAGACTGGTGCAGAAAATGCGACGTGTGTGCAGCTAGCAAGGGTCCGAGAATCAAAACTCGAGGTAAGATGCACCAATACAACGTGGGAGCACCTTTCAAACGAATTGCCATTGACATCGCAGGGCCCTTTCCGGAAACCGACAATGGTAATCGGTATATACTCGTAGTGATGGACTACTTCAGTAAGTGGCCGGAAGCGTTTCCGAACCCTAACCAGGAAGCCAGAACCGTGGCGGAGCAGATCGTCTACAATTGGGTTAGCAGATTCGGTGTGCCCTTGGAATTGCATTCTGACCAAGGGCGGAACTTCGAGTCAAGAATCTTCCAAGAGATGTGTCAACTACTCGGAATCAAAAAGACAAGGACAACCCCGCTTCATCCACAGTCGGACGGTATGGTGGAGCGTTTCAATAGGACTTTGGACGAACATCTCTCGAAGGTCGTAGGTGACTACCAACGGGATTGGGACCGGCAGATTTCCTTGTTTTTGATGGCCTATAGAAGTGCCGTGCATAGCACTACTCGACATACGACGTTCGAAATCTTATTTGGTGGAATAGCTCGTTTACCCAGTGAGGTGAAATTTGGATCTCCTACCAATGAGCCCAGAAATGAAGAAGAGTACGTGGCGGACCTTAGGGAAAGGCTTAGGGACATACACCAAAGGACCAGAAGCCAGATTAAGATGACGAACGACCGCATGAAGACCAGGTATGATGCCAAGGCAACAACGTCAGGATTCCAGGAAGGAGATCTAGTGTGGCTGTATAATCCCCATCGCCAAAAGGGGAAATCACCTAAATTACAGCGGAACTGGGAAGGTCCCTACAGAATAGTAATCCGCATCAACGATGTTGTCTACCGCATCCAGCGAGGACCGAGGGCCAAAATGAAAGTGGTTCATGTGGACCGACTGAGTCGATACAATGGCCGAAATGAGGATGCACTTGTTTGGGACGAACACGTCTAAGAGGGGGGCAGTGTAGAATAATAATAACTACGCTCCTATGACTATGCAGCAAATTCTGAAGTGACTTTTTCATTCTGGCAGAATTTTGGTTCGAACTGTCCTTTCATTCGAGGTTCGTGTCTGGGACGAAGTCTCCACAGCTCATGTCAACGAAAGAGACGAATAATATCAGGGATAAAAGGGAATTATAACTGCAAGAATTATTTCTCTTGTTCCAGTGGTCGAAGAATTTGCTAGAAGTTTCTGGCTATCAGAAACTTCTGCTATATAAGGACAGATGGCGATCAAAAAGACACAGTTGGTTTAGAACCGTGGCGAAGAGATTGGAAAAGTGATAATGGGCGAAGTTGTAATTTGGTGATAAATTGAAAGTTGAGAGTGAACAAGAAAAAGTAATTAGTTTGGATTTGTGAATTAAGTAATTGAAAGGAGATAAAGTGATTTGAGAGGAAAGAGACCTTGTAAGAAAAGAATTTGCGAAGAATAGTATAGTGTGAACTTGAATTGTTCTATAGACTAGAAAATAAAGAAATAAATTTCACAGAATATCGTTTTATCTACTCGAGCCGCAGCTCGCATCTTACAATATTGTAATATGCGAGCTACGGCTCGAGTAGTTAAAACGATATTCTTTTCTTACAAGGTCTCTTTCTTCTCAAATCACTTTATCTCCTTTCAATTAATTAATTCACAAATCCAAACTAATTACTTCTTCTTGTTAACTCTGAACTCTCAATTTATCACAAAATTACAACTTCGGCTGTTATCACTTTTCCAATCTCTTCGTGAGGTTCAAAATCGACTGGTGGGTCTCGATCGCCATCTGTCCTTAAATAGCCGCATTTCTAATAGCCAGAAACTTCTAGCAAATTCTTCGACCACTGGAACAAGAAAATTTTGATGTAATAATTCCAGGATGACAGCTGCAGCCAATAATCTCTTCTTCTCTCTTATCCGTGATATTATCCGAACTGTGGAGACTAATTGCAGACACGAACCTCGAATGAAAAGACACTTCGGACCAAAATTCTGCCAGAATGAAAAGACACTTCGGAATTTGTTGCATTATGCTACATTATGTTACAATATATTTAAAGATTTTAGTAGATTTTGTTCTGTAGTTAAGATTATTGATGAAATTGGTGAATGCATTCATTTTGGCTCTTTTGGTCTTTAGGAGTTATTCAGCATTCAGTCTTCTTCATTTCTTTACTAATTTTGGATCTTTCGATTTGTCCGCTTCGGCAATTGTTTTATTTTTCTGTCGCTTAAGAAATGCAAGGGGTTTATTCCAGAAACAGTTGTATTATTGGTTTCACCGCGGGGGGTCGACTCTTTCGTTGCTATTAAAAATTTTTCGGTGAAGAGATTCGTGATGCGTTTATGTTGTCTTCAAAATTGGTGTTTTGTGTAAGGGTTTTAAGCTGATCATTGTACTCTATACAATTTGCTTTTTTGAAGTTCCATAGTGTGCTAGGTTGGGGTATTTAACATTGTATGACATATTTAGTGGTATTTTAAGGGTGGCAGTGGTGTAGTGGTAACATCATCGCTTGTTGGTTCACGGTTCAAATCTTGATGTCAAGAATCATCTATTTATTTCGCATGAAATATATAAAAAAAGTCGATTAATTGCGAAAGCTAAGTCAACTCTACTGCGAAGGCATAACACTGGCAGTAGAGTGGTCGTATGGCTGAAAATGCAACTTGATCGTGATGATGACATCAAGTGGACGGAAAAAAAAAACACTGTGAATCATGAGCAACGGAAAAAGCAAAAGAAACAAGCTTCCCAGTTATTTGGACGCTACCCTTGGAATTTTATAGAAACTTAATTCCATCTGAGTTTCAAACCACTACACTAAATCTCTCTTCCTCTCTCTCTCTCTCTCTCTTCTTCACAACGCCCGTGTCCTGTTATAGTAGAGTATTCATATCCTCTTTGGCGGGCGCAAATTCTGGAATGTTTTAGGATATGTTGGCGTATTCCAGTGTTACATGGGCTATTTATTATAGACTTAGACATGTGGCAAATTTTATTTGGAAAGACATTGGAACAAGTTGAACCTGGCACATTTTTATGTCACTCCTTTTCGTAGATGAATTATTACAGGATTTATGTACAAGAGAAATTAGCCCCTTTTACATTGTTTTTGGTGAGATTTCTATTACAAAAAATTGTTTAATACTAATTATTGAACTATGTCCAAATGAAATAAAATAAATCGTTCCGAAACTTACTTACCAATACCTTTAAAAAAGCAGCTGGCCAATTTATGTGTGAGGGAGTCGTTCCATTCATTTAATTTTCTTCGCGCTATTACATATTGGCTAATTTTCACAGTGTCAACTTGACAGGTTTCACTGTACTATGTTGGCTAAAAATACCCTTCAGGTTTTGTCACTTTCTATTTTGGAAACGATGTCGGAAAGTCAAACTTTCTCATTTTTCCCCTTATCTATACCGCAAGTGGGTGTCCACAATGTAGTACGTAGTGTGTTTGCAGCAAAGAGAAACTATGAAAATCTAAGTTTCTCCAACCACTACACCAAAAATGCGTTTCTACAATGTACAACGCAGTACAATGGACGGAAAAGTCAAATCATGTTTGAGTGCTCTGGGATTTGTAAATTTAATTTTTTTAATAAAAAAAATAAAAATGCAAAATACCCTAAGTAAACGGCATATGTACTAAATTGCAAGGTTTTATGATAACGGGTCGCGTTAGATTAACGGGAAATACAACTATAACGACAAGTTACATCTAAACAATAAATGAGGCAATCAACTTTTTTATCACATCGAGTTAAAAGATTACCAAATACACCCTAATAAAAACAAAGACAATCATCGTTAATACATAATCCATTTTATTTATAATCCGTATTCTACCAAATGCGACATATTCATGTTTGCCTTAAGTAAGACTCTCATTTCAATATTTTTATCCAATGGCTTTTCTGATGTTAAGACCTCATCCAAAGTGTCATAGCTAAACATTCTTTCGAATGAAGCAACTGACGATAACGGGGTATTATATTTAAGAAAAACTTTTTTAATTTCAGGAAAATGATACAAGCTACTCAGACTTCTGCTCGTATAATTAAAGAAATTCGATACTTGCATTTCTGCAACAGCCGTCGTTGAAATCGGTTCTATAACTTCGATATCTGTTCCAAAGTCGAAAAACTCATGGCCCGGTGGGACGTACACTTTCCCTGTATCTGATGAACGCGTCGGTGATAAATTTTCTGCCACTGCTTCCTTAAAAGCTAGTAGAATTTTCGTCTGGTAGTCACTTTCAACACAAGCCAGCCAACGATTTTTAAATTCTGGATGTGAAAATGCTGCCACTGAGGCATCCAACGACTCTGGAGTCTCAAAATTGTAAAAGTCCTTGAATTTCTCGTTAATGGTCCTAAGATTTTTCAACGCTAGAGGACGACAATATACCCACTCTCTATCGACTAGTTTGTTTAGCTGTCGACGCAAAGCCAACAGTGTTGGCAACAAAGAACCAAATAGTGTGTGGTTATCACCCTGTAAGATTGTTAATGCATCGGCTAAGGGCTTAGTGCATGTCAGGTGTTCTTCTATGTAAAGAAATTCCGATTCCTGTAGGCAGTCTTTGATTTCGAAAGCTTGGAAAATTTCGGCACTCTTATCCTTGATTGTAAGAATTTCCCGAAGGGAGTTGTAGATGGAAGTCCAGTTATTAGAACGTGGTCTTGCTAGACTTAAACCCGTGATTTCTTCAAGAATGTCTACAGACTCTGGATGATTCCAAAGAAGGTTGCATTTTTTCATTACTCTCTCATGGAGCGTAGATAAATACCTACAGTCTGATATGGCTCTAGCTATGTCATCTGAAGCACAAGCGATCAAACCCTGAACAGGACATTTTAGATGATCCGATGTAAGTGACAGGAGTATATCATTGTTCAGTCTGATGCTATCCAAGTCTTCGTCATCTCCCAAATCTGAGTCTTCATTAGAACAGTCTACCGAACTTTTCTCAATGCCATAGGTATTAAAAGCTTTCAAAAAATTACACGAATACTCACCGACTAATGTAGCGAATTTATTTTGTAAGCCGAACTCAGTTTGAATTTCAAATAGTATACTGGCTAACTTTTCGCAGCTACATTTACTGTTTATTTTCTGAAATCTCAATGCTGCTGATTTCCTCTTCATGTCTGTGTTTATCCAATGAGACGTGGTAATTAAAAATCTCGTATCCTGTCCAGACCAAATATTCGCTGTCCAAAAGACACAAGCAGTCGCTCTTAGCTCGGCTCTCAATTGATCAGAGCTCTTTTGATAAATCTGCTCAATTTTTGAGCTCAAACTCTGGCAATTAATGACCTTCAAATCACTCTCAGGAATGTTTGTGTGCTGAAAGAGCGCTAAAAAATAAGGACTTGCAATTGTTCTTAACGGCAACAACGAATCGATAATGAATTTTAGGATTTTTCTCTCTAATAATTCTTGAGTTGTAGTTGTAACTTTAGGTCTCAACTGTCTTGTTTGCATATCGCCAACTGACCGTTTGCAACGTTTTTTTGTATGCAAATATTCCGTGTATTCTTGGACTGCACGAGAACCGTGCTTCCTTTTGAGATGGCAAAGAAAATTCGATGATGAATTGACGGTACCTTTAATTTCAATTAAACGCGGTTCACATTTAACACAACTCGCCACCGTAGCATTCAAAATGCACTTCTCTGGGACTAGTTTAAAAAATCTTCCATCGGTTATTGTCATTGTTCTTGCGGAATGGAATGTATTTTCAGCGCCTGTGCTCTCACCATTATCTACAGCTGTTAATGGAGATGATGAAAAGACTAGCGATGAACTGAATTTCTCCATAGATTCGTCCATTTTATGGTTTTCGTTTATTTATTACTAAAACATTGAACAAAGCAAGTAAAGAATCTAATTAAAGTGGAAACTAACCAATAATAGTTTGTAATTTGCAACTATTTTCAGAGAGCAACTACAAATGAAACAACAGTACGAGAAAAATGACTAACGAATAATGAGTACATACATACATATCTACATGGAACATGTATGGAAGTATATCATCTCAATCTAAAAAGGCCATGTTGCCAGATTCCATATTTAATTAGTTTTCTATGCAAACGAAATATTTCGTCTGAAAACAAGAGCAAAATTGTGAAATAAATTTTAAACCAGTCTCAATAAAGTTTATTTGATGTCATTTCTGGAATCTGCTATTTACTTGTCTGAAAGAACTAATGTTTTTCATTAACATTTATTTGAAAATCTCCTTGAAGTGATGTTTCTCAAGATTTCGTACAAGATTTCTCTCCTGATTTTCGAAATTTGACGTTTTTCATTTATCTTTCAGAAAAGTACCCGACGTACTGTTTTAATTGTTACATGAATTTGAAATAACAAGGTTCAGAAAAGAAACGAGTTTTAATCTCTACATTTTTTTGATTTAACATAGCCCAATCGTCTAAGACGATTGTCTATATGTAGAAATAACAAATTTCCTTTTAAGTTAATAAAATATGCATAAAAGAAAAAAAGAAACAATTTATCTTTCTTTTTCAAAGATTTTTCAAATGTTTTTTTGTATTACCTTATTCAAATTTTGTATTGCCTTATTCAAATTCAAATTAGTTCTCAATGACACATTTTTTCAGGTACACGGTGTCTTTTTTCCACTGTTTTTATGGTATATTTGGGAACGTATCTACCCTGTAAAAACATAATTACCCTAGAAGCAGTCTTGAAGTTCTCGACGCTACGCTCGTGACGGTTTACGCATCAAGCTGTCAACAAAATGTTGAGTTATGTGGAACCATATAGAAATGGACAAACTCGACGGCATCACGACGGACACGAAGCTCACAAAGTTGTTAATTTCATCTTTTTATGCACCCAAATTCTAGTATCTTAATCTCAGCGTTTTGTTTCTTGGTGGGTTTTGACATTTCAAAATTGTAATGAAAAACTAATTAAGTTGACCTAAATAAAAATTATTTAATAGAGCATGCAGAGTGCATGAACGTGAATTTAATTGCAAACATGTAGAAGGAAATTGAGCTAACATTGGTGCTGTGGTATGCGAGATTTATTTGATTTCCATTAAACTGTCAAATACACAATATTGAGATAGAAAAGTCTCATAAAGTGGCAAATTGAGGCATAAGCACATGAATGTATAATGAACTGAAACTTTACCAAAATGTCAATGTATCTTGTACTGGGGTAGTAACCAAACCACGATATTTCGCCTCAACCCGGGTTACGAAAAATAAGTACCTAATTCATTGCATATTTGATCTTTAATGAACCGTCACATCATCCTCGTAATTAGCAGCAACATTAAATCTTAACTCGAATTTAAAACACAGCAATTTTTCTTTTTTGCTATCGCTGTTTGTATTTGACTTTTACCAGTATGTGCCGAAAGAAATTCTTCAAGCACCGAGAGGAATCAGAATAATCAGACGTAGAGATACAGAAAATTTGCCTTATTAGTGGGGTGACCAGATATCGTCAATACGGGTCATTTTAATATTTTGGTGGAGTGCGTGTAGGGAATTAGAGGGAAAAAGTAAGTAAAAGGAATGATTAGTTCTCTTAATATAATTGCTTAATTAAAGAATTTTAAACAAAATCAGAACCGACAAAGCTATCTTCCATATTTGCGTCTTCTACAAATACTGAGGAACTTTAATAATTTCCTCCTACTGTTGTGATCTTACCGATCATTGTCCTTGTTCACCAATAATTAAACCACTTCGTTACTTCTAATTTGATATTCACAAACGTTCGCAAGAGAGCGCCCTGTAAACTAGATTTTCCGATTTTAGTATTTAAATCGTCAAGGATGATTTTGCTCGTGGAATCTACTATTAATTTCGTCGACTCTGTCTTTAGTTAAAATTTGAGCACAAAGTAGGCCCATTTGAGGAACTTAGCTCTGACGCGAAATGAATGCGTTCGCTCAGGATTATTATACTCTCACACGTCGAAAAGAAATTAATAGGTATAATAAGAATTTGAAGACATTAGTACTTAAATACTGTTATTTAAACATACCAGTTACACACTTCTATGGTCAAATATACATACATTTGTATTATCACATCTTACTGTCAAAAATCGTCGGACACAAATTTGTTTTTTTTTTTATTTTCCCCTTTTTTAAATATCTGGTCTAGGGTGTAATGCTACCTTTGATTGTAACGAAAATGTACAGCTTTTGATAGTTTGGAAATAAAGTCAGTTTTCTTCGCAGACTGTGCAGATAAATAAATTTGGATTTCTTCACTTCAAGTAAACAACAGCCGGATATCTATTTCCTTCTAAATTGTTTTCGAAATTATTTTTCATCTCAACCAAAAAAATAAGAATTATGTATTCGATTGTTTATAATTTCGACTTTATGAAAGTACCTTGAACAGCTAAATGGTGGAAATAATCTTTCAGTGATGTTCAGAGTTGGAACTTCTATCACTTTTTCCCATTTATAAAATTCGACCACGCTCAACTTGGAAACAGAAAAGTGCAACAGAAGTTGCAAAGTAATTTTGTGAAAAATAAGTTTCTAATTGGTTACTTTGAAATTGTTAAGTTACGTTGAACATTTCAATACAAATTGCTTTTATGTGTGTTGGATTTTTGATCAGAAGTTTTAAGTTCAAGTTTAAGCCAGAAGAAAATTAAGTACTTAATAAGTAATTAATAAATGAAGTAAATAACAGAAAGTAAAAAAAAGACAAAAAGAGATTCAACACTTCTACGTATATATTATATAAAGTAAAATTTCGACCATGACTCGTAACATGTAATCCAAGTAGAGCTTGAGGGAATCCAAAAACACGAGAACTATACCTATCTCTAAGTGGAGCATGTAGGTGGGCGAACTATGTACTCGGCAGCCTAAGTGCTCTCCTTATGTAATAGCGAAAAAACTTTTCCACTTCTTCTCAGTAAAAAATAATAGCAGATGCAGTTGCTCGGAATAATTTCAACTTCACGTTGTGTGATATGCTTTTGTTGCTTATACAACTTCCCCAAATTGAACCAACTGCTCGCTTTGCTTCTGCTAGTTTGGATGTTAAGTGCTTCTTCATGTGAAGATTTGATGCTATCAAAACTCCTAAGTACTTGTATTCCCGGACAACTTCAATTTGATCACACGTCCACTTTTCTCTTCGGCAGTAGCTGTCCCCGCCTTGTCTGAAAATCATCATTTTCAACTTTGGTAGATTAAGGGACAAATTCCAAGTTTTGCAGTAGTTTTCTAATCTGCGTATCATCAGCTGCATACCTTCAATAGTATCCGCGAGGAGAGCCATGTCATCTGCAAACAACAATGCCGGCATTTTTTTCAGTTTATCTCTATTCCTCCTTTAATATCATCTACTATGTCATTTATATATAAAATAAACAGCAATGTGCTAAGGATGTACCCTTGTTTTACAACCATTGTCGTTTGGAACTCCTCAGATAAGTGGATCCCATTCCAGATGCACGCCGTATTTTTTTCATACATGGCCCCTAAGATGTTTATGAATTTGGTTGAAAATCCGATTTTGTAGAGCTTATAGAAAAGTGATTCGCCTGGTATAGTGTCAAAAGCTGGTCGGAGGTCAACAAAAAATGCATATAGCTTTTTACGCTTCTTTTTATAGATCTCTGCTATATTTACAAGTGTAAATATTTGATCTGTAGTTGAATACATTCTTCTAAAGCCTGCTTGAAATTCGTGCAGAATTTTCTTTTTTTCAACCCATGCGGTAAGACTTTCGAAAAGCACAGCAGCAAACAGCTTAGTCAATGCGTTCAGGAATGATATTCCCCTGTAATTAGCTGGGTCTTCAAGTCTTCCTTTTTTTGTAAAACGGGCACATTAAAGCTTAGCGAAAGCTCCTTGGGACGTCTGCAGAATTGAAACGATGTGGATATAAGAGTTGTGTTGAGGAGGTGGCTGAAATGATCTTTCAGCTTATGTGCTCGTAAGCCGGGGGCGATTCACGGCTTTCCAGAATTCTGTTGTCGATTTCGCAGACTTACTAAATGTCTACGATTCGCTAGACGTATGCCTGTTTCTTCGATAAGCAGTTTAAAGTATTTGTTAGCTGCCGAGTAGAGAAGCTTAAATGGAGTGGAATTGCTTGCTTGAAGCAATCTAAGAGACGCGAAAGAAGCATCTCTGGCTCTCCTGCAATATTTATAAAACCACTTTTGCTTTTTAACTTGGGTATTATTTACCAATTGTGCGCTTTGGTGCGTAGCTCTTTTTATTGTTTCCGATAGAGTTTCGGTACTGGTGGGAATATTGGATTAGCTCAATCTAATGAATTCTGCATTTAGGTTGGTACAAATGTTGAAATCCATCCTTCCATGCCAGTTTTGGCAGTAGTTCGAATTGCGAAAGATTACCCACGTTAGAAAGAGAAGGAATATTAAAAGTAGCCTCGAGGGGCATGTGGTCGGAGAATGTTTTCATTGCTACTTTAAACTCGCTGAGTGCGGAAATCCAAAATCTAGACAGAAAACAATAATCAATTCGGCAATCAAAAGTATCTACTAGTTCGAGAATTCTGGTAGACTTATTGTCGCTGGTCTCATCCTTTGAGTTGCATTTTACGAGTAGATAAGATGATGGGTCAAACCCACTTTCAAAATTATTTTGCGATATTCCGATTCTTCCATTGAAGTCGCCGATTGTGATTAAATCTGTTGATCCTAGAGTATTTATTAGGTCCCTAATTTTATCAAAGTCTCGCTGCCTATGAAAACAGTTTAAATATACTGGGACTAAATGAAAGTTCTTCGTATCCCTTTTAATTTCCAGAACTATAGCCTCCTCTACTTTTTTGAACTTAATAATTACTCCTTCTAGCTGCTTTTTGTACCCAAATAATTCCCCTCCACTTGCTCTTCAATACAAATTAGTTTTTACTGCCGGCATGCATTTTAATTCAAATTGTATAAAATTACTCTTAAAACTATATTCTTCAAAATCTACTACATGCGTTTCAAAAAGTAAAAAAATGTCTAATTCATTAATATAATTAAAAAGGTCACTAAATAATAACTTATTTTAGCCCTGCTACATTTTAACTTAGGTCTTTTAATGTTTGTTTTTTGTTGTTCTGGTAGACGGGTACTATTCAATTAATTGACGCATGTAAAAGTGCCCTTGGATTTCCACCCAACTGGCGAACAGCACCGACTGTTGACTTTGTGACAGCTCCTTTTGGTGTTTGTTGACTGACAGTTCCTGATGGCGTTGACGTATCGTTGATGTTAACGCCAATTAAATTTGGTTAAACTCTTCCGTTGTTCAAATTGTTTTGCTAAACACTTTACGAACAATAAATATCAATTATATAGGTAATACCTTCCGACTTATCCGGCAAAAGTCGACCTTTTCTTTCCGTTCATTGTGCACACCTTTCCAGTAAGCCATATTAAATATATGGGCTGTCAATTTTTTAGCTTTTCGGAAGCACTGGAAAAGTTCGGGTGGGAATCATCCTGCTCGGACCAGTGCAAATTCGAACAAATCGAGTAGATTTGATTTATTACAATGGGGTACATATATAGTAAATTGTATTTGAGAAAAAAATACTTTTGCTATATTGTAAACTACAACCAATTTTAGTTAATACTAACTCTCACAGGCTCAAGTATAATCATTGGATTTTAATAAATAAATTACATAAATTACTGCGTGTCTACTGGGCTTAAACAGAAAGTAATAAATAATTTAAATAAAATAAAAATTAATAAATTAACTCATTATCAAAGCGCATACTCGTATATTCCCCATATTATGGAATACTATGTTCCTACTTGCTCAAATAAAAAAATAAAAAACAGCTATCTTCTGTGTTTAGCTGTCTAACTTGTGTTTTATGCAGGAATAATTTAATTTTAAGAGTGAAAATTTAATAATAATAAACAGAGAACAAGGCAAGGAGTGAATCTAATCCAGTCGCAGTCAAAGTGGTAGCATTGGTAGAAGGTGTTTCAGGCTCATCCAGTTCCGATGGGTCCGGGTTAAATTGCTGAGCGAGATTAAAGTGCCGACGTTTACTCAAAGTAGGAGAAAAACAGGCAAATGAGAAATGAAAAAGTAGTAATTGCACCTTTTTTTAAAATGTTTTCGCACATTTATGGCACGTATTGTGCACACAACCAAACAAGACTAATATATTAAGGAAAATGGTGTGTCTGTTTAGTGTGAACATAACATCAATTCCTTGGGCGGTCAAATATTCAACTGTTAGGAGGCTCTGGAACCGATCGGATCGGAATCAGAGAGTTAGATTGAGATCAATTTTGGTCTGCCACGGCTTCGAAAGATGTACATAAATTCACATCAAGTAAAGTAAAGTCAACTTCAGTTTTACAGACCGTTTCAGGCTCTGACTTCGGGTTCACCATTCTGTTCTAATAGTACGTGGACACCCTGAATGCAGAATGTAAGACAAAGCACAAGTAAAAAAATTATAGTGGAAAGAAAAGAAAGACTGGCAACCTCTCATTATCCAGACTTTCTTCACACCCCATTGTCAATCATAATTACTTCTACGAATAATTTTCCATCTCACTAATTTATATTCATTCATTTGCGGTACTTTTCTCTCTTCCCCACTTCTGAAGCTCTTATTTATTATGTATGTATGTACTTACATGTGGTATGGCTTATATTTCTCCTTATTTATATGGTGATTACGGAGGAGCAAATAATTCAACAAAAAATTGTACTAGATTCGTATCAATTATTGTGATTCGTTGCTTAGAGATGCGTGAAATCAAAAAAGCATATCGATTTATTGAGGCCGTTTTTTGTTTCGCCGATGGGAGTTAAATCTAAACAGCTGCCCACCTTTGTGCTCCATACGTACGCTTAACATTCGCTTCATTTTTAGTGATTTAAATTAAAATATTTTTTTTGCAATATGTGAGAATTTAATTTAAAATTAATGTCTCCAAAATTATTCCGCGAGCTAACATTTTGTCGAGACTTCAGTTATCCCATCGTCTGAAGCACAACGATTGTATGTGAGTTTTGGAGACGTATTATGGTACAAAACAGATTAAAACAGCAACAGCAACCTTGACGATGAGAGTGAAAGTCGAGTGAAATAGATTAACACAATAACAGCATTGGCACTTGGAAAATGTGAGCCCTGCTGAAGTAAAACGTGTATTATCACTTTGCAAATTTACCGAAAAAACAAATCAAACGCAAGCACGCCCTAGTAAAAAGATATTACCATTACACAAAATGATTATCCAAGGTTTTATGAAATCAAAAATCGGAGGAATACATAATTTATTCAAATAAGGCATTAATTTCGTGTGTGTTTTGTTTTTTCTTTGTGTGCTGACGCGTTGCTAGATTGATAATATTTGGACTGCAAAAGCGAATTTAAGACTTCGGTCTAACGTTGTAGTTGCTATTGCCGTTGCTATAATTAATGTGTTCTGCTCTATTCAAAACCATTTCTTCTAAAAATTTCGCCGGTGCCAAAGTTGCTGTTTCTGTGCCAATCAGTTTCCTGCTTTAAAATAAATATAAATAAATATTTTGGTGCTAACAGCTCAATGCAGGTCCTGGCCTAGTTTCTCGCAGCCACTCGTGCTGTGCGCTGCACGAATGTTTGGGACCTAAAGTTTTAAGCCGTGACCGAAGGGCAATTTGTTCGATCGAGTAGATTTGATTCCGTGTACTGAGGAAAATAACTTTAGGTCATAGTTTATATTTATTATATGTGCGCAACTAGGTTCTCGCTGTTTGTCAATAGATGGCTCCAGCAGTAAGTGCTGTTCGATTTTGACATATCCAAAACGTCATGAACCGAGCTTAGACATATGGTAAATAAACTGTAATGTGCCAAACATTAGTGATTTTGTTTTGGCGTCATATACTTTTGGTTGTGTGAAAATGTCTGATATTTTGCCAAATAATCGTCATTTGCGGGAAGTGTGAAGTGATTTTCTTCTTTCATTCAAAGAAAACGGCAGCTGAAGCGCATCGAGAGCTCCAAAAAGTTTACGGAGATGCTGCTCTAAGTGAAACAACGTGCCGTGATTGGTTCCGTTGCTTCACCGACGGTGATTTCGATGTTGACGACCGTCCGCGTGAAGGAAGGCCAAAATCCTTCGAAGACGCTGAATTGGAGGCATTGCTCGATGAGGATCCGTGCCAAACGCAAGAACAGCTTGGTTCAGCATTAAGAGTTACCCGTCAAGCCATTTCCAAGCGATTGCATGGGTTTGGAATGATTCAAAAACAAGGAACTTGGGTTCCTTATGATTTGAAGCCAAGGGACGTTGAGCGTCGTTTTTTCGCCTGTGAACAACTGCTCCAGCGGCAAAAAAGGAAGGGTTTTCTTCATCGCATTGTGACGGATGATGAAAAATGGATTCATTACAGAAACCCAAAGAAAAGAAAATCATGGGGTCTGCTCGGTAATGCTTCTCCGTCGTCGGCTCGGCCGAATATTCACGCTGCGAAGATTATGCTGTGAATTTGGTGGGACCAGGTCGGTGTCATTTATTATGAACGGTTGAAACGCAACGAAACTATCACAGGGGAACGGTATCGACTTCAATTGATGCGATTGAGCTGAGCACTGCGCGAAAAACGGCTACAATACGAGCAGAAGCACGAAAAAGTGCTTCTACAGCATGACAACACTCGGCCTCACGTTGCCCAACCCGTTAAAACCTACCTGGAAACGCTCAAATGGGAAGTACTACCACACCCGTCATATTCCCCAGATATTGCGCCATCCGATTATTACTTGTTCCGTTCGATGGCACATGGTCTGGCTGATCAGCAGTTCCGCTCATATGAAGACATCAAAAAATAGCTTGATTCGTAAATAGCCTCAAAAGATGAACACTTTTACCGTAACTGTATTCGAGCTCTGCCAGAAAGATGGGGAAAAGTTGTAGCTAGCGATGGGTAATACTTTAAATGATTCATTTGTAACCATTTTTCCACAATAAAGTTGCATTTTCATTAGAGAATTTTATTGCGCACCTAAAATTGAAACCTATTTCAGTTAATACTAATTTATATAACCTTGTCTGTACATAGTACACACATATTTATGTATTAACAATTCTTTCACATCTCTTATAATTTTATTTTCTGTTGTCGAAATGATTAATGATTGCAACCGCAAATTTGTTTAAATTGTTAATAAATTGCCCATCCTATTTGGCTGAAATAAAAAATTATAAATAGTTGCAGTTCGATTCTATTTTTGCCTTATTCCTCACAAAATCACTCCAGCTAGGAGAAGTATATAATGATTTTAATCTTACAACTAGATGGCCTCGCTAAGTACGTTATATGACAAATAAATGGCCTTAATAAATACATTATAGTTCGGACAATCTGATGAAATGATCGACCGCGATCATTATAAAACTGTGACATTTATGAAATTTGTAGGTAACTAGCACTGCCTTCCGTATGACGTAATTCTGATGTGATCTCAAACAGTCCAATTATTTAATTTCTTTCCATTTGCGGATATGGCAAGCCTCAATTACTCCGTCGTAGGACAACTGCGTAACTTGACAGTTTTCGAGGTACCACATGACATAACGTTCGTTAGTAAATTTCTTATGAATGATATATATATGATTCTTTAAATTTCGGTAAACGTTGTTTATTGCCGGGTGAAACATCCACGTTATTAATGACCACGAAATCACCTGACTCGAAAACCCCAGCAGGCCTATGGTTACCCTCGAAGTGATGCAGACTGTAGTGCTGAGAAGATGCTATGGCCGCTGAAGTGGTTGATCATATGGCGGCTAAATTACGATCATAATAGACCTGTTCGTCCAGATATTCGGTCAACCAATCTACTACTGGCCCCCTCTGGCGAACTCCAAACAATAATACTGATGGGCTTATCCGCGTAATACTGCGAACGGTATTGTTGATAGCAAACTCAATTTCAGTAAGTTTATTGGACCAACGGGAATGTTGTATTGGCTCGCTCAATTTGCCTAACATTGGAGTCAAAGCACGACCCATTCCACCAAACTTTTATATGAGTATTTTTTTTTTTTCCCCGCATACTTAACAACCTGACCTTTTCCTAGCAATAGCGCACTTTTTTCCTCGTAATTTACCAGTTATTACAGAACTTACAACCAAGCACTTTTTTAACTGTGTCATTGCGTCGTTGTAATTCATCAATCGTAATTTTTTGTTTTATTTTCTTTCCTGTGGTGTCATCGTTTTGGACAAATATGCCTATCTGTGAGCTCAATTGCACCAACACCTCCAGCACCGATTTGATTCAATGCAAAGGAATCTGCAATAAAGCATTCCACCCCATCTACATTGGGTTATCTACACGAATATGTTAGCGTATTTTAGTTACTTTACGAAGAATGCAGAACCATCACTTTGTCGCACTTAATGTTGTGTGAATAAAAATAAATCAATCTTCTGGAAGATTAATGAGTCAATCAGAAAATATTTAAATAGCTATAAATATTTTTACTCATTAATCAGCTCCAGGAATGCAGACATCAACAAAATAACTAACATGAAAAACATAGACAAACCAAAGTGCTCCCTTGCCTCACCAATTTTGAAGTCAATTCATGAAGATGTGTCACAAATGTCAAAGACATTTTCTGAACAATCATCCACATTTAAGTTACTGGACACAAAAATCGCGGACTACACGGAGCATATGGCGCAAATCCAGCTGGCCCTTTGCTCCCTAAACGACGACTCAAATATGACGAGGCTTTCAATTGGCACACTGCTCGAGGAGATGAAACTGCTGTCCAACAAGTCTGATGTCACTGCAAATGAAGCTATCGAAAGTAAAGCCATTTACATCAACTGCTATCTGTAAGTCCGTTAATAGTCCTAAAGTTAATCGTAGCTTTAATGACATATCTAACACTAACTAGCTAAATCGCAATTTTTCTAATAAGTCTAACCCGCATTCTTAGTTCGCCTACCACTCACTAACAACACCGTATGTCATTTGATCTCACTGCCATCTCCAATCCTCCGTCTACACTAACTCCAAGAGCAACTCCTTCCCCATTTAACTATCCCAATTTCACTCACTCTTAATCCAGTTCCCTCTAATTCCTCTTCCTCTCTAGCTCTCGCCTTCCTTGATCCACTACTTCCTTCTATAGTTAAACTAACCAAACAATTTGCAGACCAAGGTGACGATGACCGTTACGTACTGTCACGTGTGGGAGATCCTAAAATTTATGATAATGTTCGTTTTTACTTTGCCTACCTTTATGACAAACCTGACTCTGTCTGTGTTGATGGCAAAACTAATACCAATATTAAGGTCCTAATTTCCCAAAACAGTCTTCTAGTCGAACAGCAATCCTTAATGCAAAACTTCGTCCAATTTCATAAGAGCTTAGATGTATCACCTCTTAAGGTAGCTAACGACCTATCCTCGTATGCGTTACATAAATTTTAAACAACTTTCTCATCTCCATAGATCTCGCGCAGATCAATAATTATTTCCGTCCCTAATTGGGCTTCTAACATTCTTCCTAACCCTCCTTCTAAGGATTAATTTAGTCCTAAGTGCCTGAGTTGCTATTATCAGAACGTAAGAGGATTGCGTACCAAAACCTCAGATGTTTTTTTGAATACCCAAAATTTACCACATGATTATTTTTTCCCTGTCTGAAATTAGCCTAACTACGAGTATTTTAAACACCGAACTTTTTTGCTCTGAATTTACCATCTTCCGCAATGATGGTGTGGAGAAAGCAGACGATCTCTCGGGTCGCAGTGTTCTTTTAGCAATTCACAATCGCTTCGATGAGACCCTTCTTGAAATCTCCCCAGACCTCGAATTCGTATATGTTAAGATTAAGCTCACTAAATTTTGTCTGTACATAATTTGCTGTTACATTCGCCCGTCAACCAATCGGGGACTATCAACTTACCGTTGACGTGATTGACTTTCTGTTCGATACAGCACAATTCAATGATGTCTTAATACTTCTGGGAGATTTCAATCTTCGTCGGTTAAACTGGACTCATAACGAAGACGAGTCTCATTTCGTCCCATTGAATGCCTCCTCTGATAAAGAAGTTCTATTTACCGACTGCCTTTCTGATTTTGAACTCAGGCAAGTTAGCGGCATCTCCAACTTTATGGATAGACAATTTGATCTCATTTTTTCTTCAGATCCTGACAATGGTCCGTCCTTGAGAGTTCCCACCTCCTGTCAACGTTAGATAGATTCCACCCTCCTTTATCTATATTTTTCTTTTACGAAAATTGGAACACATACACTGACCCTGGCAAATCCTTTAACTTTAATTTTCATAAAGCCGAATTTCCCAAACTTACAAGTCTCATCAGCAACACTAACTTTGACTTTATCTCATTTAATTCTAATATGGATGTTGTTGAAATATTCTACTCACTAATCTCCTCTTGTATTGTCGAGAAACATTGCTCGTCTTCCCCGTCCTGGCATAATAAAGAGCTTCGCTCACTCCGTAATAAGAGAAATAAACTCTGTCAAACTTTCCTATCAATCAGATCCGATGTCATCTACGGTAACTACCTCTCTGCTTATAACCACTTTTCTTTATTGTCTGTATCTCTTTATCGGGAATATATCGATCGAATGCAACAGAGTCTAATCTCTGACCCGAAGCGCTATTACCAGTTTATCAACTTCAAAAGAAAATGAGATGGCTTTCCTTCCACTCTAAATTATCCAGCATTTTATCAACTGACCCTGATATAATCGTTAACATCCTCGCTACCTTTTTCAGCCAGTCGAACACAGACCATTCGCCTGAACCTAACCCTGACTACTTTACCACTTGAGCGGCTTATCTGAGATTGTATTAAAAAAATGCATAAATGAAAATGCAACTTTCACTCTCTCAAGCCGTCTTTCCATTACTGTGGAAGGACTCGTTCAGTTTCCCCACCCATAAAAAAGGCTGCAAAAATGAGATTTCAGACTACGGACTTATTGCAAAACTGTCATGCATCCCCAAGGTCTTTGAAAGCATCGTCTATGATTCAATGTACTTCGATTGTAAACAAATGTTCTCCCCAGTACAATACTTATTTTTAAAAGGTAGATCTACTACGACAAATCTAACAGAATTCGTATCTCGTCCACTACATGCATTAGAGCATGGTAATGAAGTTGATGTTATTATAGCTTTCGACAAAATCTCCCATCAAATTATTTACATTAAACTCAGAGCCCTTGGTTTTCTTTTCCAGGATTAGATCTTATCTAGAAAAACAATAGAAATATAATTTCTTAGAGTTGAATGTGACGAAATGCAAAGCTATTGCTTTCCCGCAAGTGTCTTCCCCTTCGATCCATTACTTTAAAAATGTAAATATTGCTTCCGTTAATTCTATCTGCGACCTAGGTATAATATGCGACAGAGAGCTCAACTTACACTCATATATTGATCACATAATTTTCAAAGCCAACTCTTCCCTAGGTTTCATCAAGCGCTGGTCCAAAGAATTCTCTAACCCTTACGTCACTAAATCCCTTCATGTCACCTTCGTCACTCCCATTTTTGAATACACTAGCCAAGTTTGGTCACCCTATTAGGATAGTCATTCTCTGAGAATTGAAGTAGTGCAGCACAGGTTCATCCGTTTCGTCTTACGTGATCTCTCTTGGGCTGACAGATACAATTTGCATCTGTATGAAAATCAGCTTAAATTGATCAATTTACAAACTCTCTTAGAGTGTCGTGAAATTGCTGACACACTCTTTGTACATCAGCTGCTAGCAGGTACGATTGATGCCCCCCGCTCTTCTTCAAATGATCAACTTAAATACTAACGCTCGCAATCTTAGGTCTGTACCTCTATTTCGTCTCGCTACTCACCTCACTAATTATGGCCATTTTGAACACGTGTCCAGGATGCTGAGTTTAACCAACAATGCGTATATCACTTTCGATTTTTACATCTTCCCTTCCCTTAGATCCACCCTTCCTCGGAGGAGGAATTCATTAAATTCTTGGGACGTAAATCAAGTTGAGATGATTCTTCTAGGTCTGTTGTAATATTCCAAATATTTCTCTTTATAAGATAATCTTCTCGGCTAGCTAACACTGGGACGTTAGTTAGTTAACCGAATGTTCAGGTATCTTGGAGGTTAATCTAGTACAATGTTCGCGACAGGATTACGGAAGTCGTAGCTTACTAGGGTGTTTATGTCTAATTTTTTACACTGATTCACTTTCATTTCATCGATATTTATATTGAAAAATTTTGGAAAAGTGGTTATACTTACTATTCCACTAGACTTGCTCATATTCTCTGACGCACTATTAACGGAGTGACTACCGAACTGAAGTTCCACTTGGGGGTCCGGTTCCGATTCGGAGGTTTCGTAAACGGAAGGCAACTTGGTCTTGTCATATCGGAACAAACGCATATAGAAAGAAATTGTGTGTCTTGAGTCATAGCATTAAATGGGAATGAACAAGTTTCAGACTTTGATGAATTAGCTTGACTATTTTCGATTTGTATATGTAGTTTCAGTGGTGTCCATAACAAAATTGTAAAAAAAATCACGTCCGAGTAGAATAGGCTTAGAAAGAATATCCTGCTCGTCGGTGAGAAGTACTTTGCCCTCTTAGACTTGTACGTCCCGAACAAGCTCATCTCTTATTTCACGCTGAATCGATCACTTTATACTGTGCTCTTGGGATACATTTAATTAGAAGTTCCGTCCCTGGTCTCAATGCAGTTCCATAATCACATTACATCTGCTTATCCAGTTGTTGTCAATCCACTCCGCGATGGTCCTCGCGTCACAACGAACACTTTCGGCCATTTGCAGCCATTTGCTGGAGTAATCCATGACAACGGATATAACGGTTGCCATTGTCAGCTTCCGGAAATGGGTCGGCGATTTTGTCGGCTATTCGTTCAAAGGGTGCACCAATATTGTACTGATGCATCTTGCTTCGCACCCTAGTTATGTGTCCCTGCCAGCCGCATACGAGACGCATCTTCGGCACCAACCCTCCAAATCGTTCCTTGCACTGAGCCAATGGGGGAGACTGCCATCATTAAACGTGTTACGTTTCCAAACGTCGTCGATCAATTCTTTCCCAGCGGCATCATCGCACTTTCACCCGGTTCACTGTCACTTTCCAATATCGCACCGCCTTTGGCTTTGTACACATTTGCCAATCGTTCCAGATCATAGTCGTCCTCATCGTCAGAGTCCACTTTCTGTAGGTTCTCTTTCTTGAACCACAACTGCACTCTCTGCTGACGTCTTATGTCTTCGTCACGGAAGTCGCCAAATTTGATGAGCGGATGTTCATCGCGCTTCTTGAGCTGGATTTCTTGGACTATGCTTTTCCATCTTCATCCTCATCGCCGCTCGAGACCGTCCTTGTCATAGTCACTGTCTTGTTCTGACTCTGAGACATCCGACTCACTATCTTCCTCATACAGTGCGTCATCATTAATGCGCTGGTCATCCTTGTCCTCAGCGTCCATCCTCAGACAAGAACATTCGATGGCAACTGATTCGCTTGTCAGACTCCCGAATTCTCCCTTAACGACCTCGAACTTTGTTCGAAAGTTATCGAAGGTTCCACTTTCAGGTTCTTCGTTTTTGGAATTATCTTCACTTTTTCGAAATTTAGTCTCGATAAAACAATTCTGGTCGATTATCTGTTGCTCTAGCTCCTCGAAATAATTCTTTCGCTCATCGATCTTGATGAGTTGCGGGTTAAATAAAAGACGATTCCATCCGATATAAAATGAGACAACTTTATTTGTAGGTTTCTCTAGTTAAAGTTAAAGAAGAAGTGACAGACGGAAAAGGTTTACAGCCATCTTGTTGTGGACTGTAGTCGTGGAATGTGTGTGTGTGTGTGTGTGGATTGTGGAACTGGATGTGTTCAGTGAAACTTGCTTCATATTATTCACCCAACACCCCTCCTCAATTCCACAATCCGTTGTTGTGATTTTAATCCAAAAAAAGCATTCCTAGATGTGTAAAACATCGCAGGTGAGCTGGTACTGCCATGGATTTCGTTAATGCATCTGCAGCCATCTCTTCAGATCTGACGAAAGCTATCCTGATTTTGCCTTCCGCTACCGCCTCCTTGATAAAATGATATCTGATGTCGAGGTGCTTGGTTCGCCCCTGAACTCCCATTGCATTGGCTATTGCATGTGCACTGCGACTGTCGCTCCAAATCGTCACTGGTCCTTGATGAAGTCCGAGTTCCTCCATTAAGTTACGTAAAAACGCTGCTTCCTTTGCAACGGAACTCAGATTCACATACTCAGCTTCTGTGCTGGATGTGGTTACAATTCTCTGCTTCTTCGAGCCCCATAGAATTGATCCGCCTCCGTAAATGAATGCATATCCACTTTGTGACTTCCTGTCATTGAAATCACTCGCCCAACTAGCATCAGCAAACGCGTAGAGTTCCATTGATGTCTTCCTATAAACGATGCCGGCATTCCTTGATCCCCGAAGGTATCGAAGAACGTGCATTGCTGCATTCCAATGCTGCTGTCGAGGATCGCCATTGAATTGCGATAACACGTTGACTGCATAAGCTATGTCTGGTCTACTAAAGGTGGATGGTGTAGCAGACTTCCTATCAATCGACGATACTTGGTTTTCTCTATCTCCATGCCCTCTCCTGGAATAGATGGTTCTTGTTCCAACTTCAAATTTACCGGGATTGGTAACCGGCCTGGTTTACAATCCGTAAGTCCGTATTTATCTAACAGGTTGCTAATGAATCCACCTTGACTAATGCGAAGACTGTCAGTGAACCGTTTGACCTCTAGTCCAACACACCGCACTGGATATCCTAAGTCCTTTATTTCAAAAACGTCAGACAAGTTTTGCTTCAGCACATCAAACTC
This sequence comes from Pocota personata, assembly GCA_963082735.1. Classification (NCBI taxonomy): domain Eukaryota; kingdom Metazoa; phylum Arthropoda; class Insecta; order Diptera; family Syrphidae; genus Pocota; species Pocota personata. The sequence continues at coordinate 25,590,560 of OY720432.1, forward strand.
GTTCTGATTATTTGTCGCTACAAGCAAGTCATCCACATAAACAGTAATTAGCGTAATTTTCTCACCTGTAGACTTGTGATAGATGCACCTGTCATACTTTGAGGGGGTAAATCCAAGTGCCTTGAGTGTCTCATCCAGTTTTAAGTTCCACTACCGTCCACTCTGCTTCAATCCATAAATCGCTTTGTTCAATTTGCAGACTCCATCTCCGTCCACAAAGCCCTCCGGTTGCTCCATAAAAATTATTGCATCAATCTCCCCATTTAGGTATGCTGAAGAAACGTCCAGATGATGCATGTTCAAGTTCTTTTCAATCGCGATTGCCATGGTTAATCGGATCGAACTAACATTCGCCACTGGTGAGTAGGTATCTTGGTAGTCGATACCTTGAATTTGATCGAAACCCCTAGCTACGAGGCGTGCCTTCCTCTTTTCCACGGTTCCATCCGGCCGATATTTGGTTTTAAAAACCCATTTGGACTTGATCACCTTCCTATTTACTGGTCTTTCAACCAAAGTCCACGTATTATTTTTCAATAGGGAGTCATACTCCGTTTTCATCGCCTCTTGCCACTCGCTTGCGTCCTCCAAACTATCAATTTCCTTGATGGTTACTGGGTCGATCCGCACCTGGTTCGATTCATCCTTGGGAATGATTGTCACATCATGTTCATTAACGGTTTCATCCGATTCGGAGTCCTGTTCTAAAGTTTCGAGTTCTGAATTGCTCAAATCGTTGCAATGTTCAGGAGGTGCATCAGAAGTTTTAGCACTATCCTGAAACGAAAAAAGATAATAGTTATTATTCTCGCATTTAGTACCTTTTATCTGGATCTTGTTGCCATTGCTAACAAATCTGACGTCTCTACTTTTGATCACACTGCGCCTGCTTGGTACCCAAATCCTGTACGCTTTCGTTTCTTCCGAGTAACCACAAAGGATGCCTTCCTCTGACTTACACTCAAATTTTCCCAAATTAGATCGCTTATCCAAGCTGTAAACTGTTGACCCGATCTCCCTTAGAAAAGAAACATTCGGTTTGTTTCCACTCCAAAGCTCCTCCGGAGTAATATCACCGTTGCTTCTGGTTGGACATCGGTTTCGTAAAAACGCTGCAGTGTTGACTAGCTCTCCCCACATCATCTCAAGTAGACTACTTTCGTCCAGCAGACACCTGGCCATTTCAGTTAAAGTCCGGTTTGCCCTTTCGGCGACACCATTCTGCTGCGGGGTATATGGTACAGTCTTCTGATGCAGAATTCCATTCTGATCCACAAAGTTTTGGAAATCCCTGTTGCAAAATTCCATTCCATTGTCTGTTCTTAGTATCTTGATTTTATAGCCGGTTTGATTTTCAGCAAATGCCTTAAATTTCTTAAAGGCTTCGAGAGCTTCGTTTTTTCGTTTCAAGAAATATACGAATATCTTCCGCGAGAAATCATCAATGAATGTTATGAAGTATTTCGCTCTTCCTATAGATTCTGTCCGCATGGGTCCGCATATGTCAGAATGAACGACCTGCAATTTCTCCGTTGTTTTCTTTTCGCTGTTCTGGAAAGGTAATTGAGTTTGCTTCGATCGAAAACACGTTGTACATGAACTGAAATCTTCCTTAAATTTATCCGGCAGCCCACGGACCATTTCTTTTGATAGCAACTGCTTCAATGAATTTACGTTAACGTGTCCCATCCTTTTATGCCAGACCATTAGTGATCCACATTTCAATTTAGGAATTCCAGTTCTACTGGCGCTCATTTTTGCCTTTTCATGAACTACAATGTAATACAAACCGTTTCTCTTTTCAGCTTTCATTACCAGGCGGTTTGCCTTGTCGAAGATGTTGGCTCCAGAGCCTTCAAAAATAACTTTATAGCCGTGATCAGTCGCTTTGCTGACAGATATGAGATTGTCCGTTAATTTTGGAACAAGCAAGGTGTTGTATAGGTAAAATGGTTCGCTTCCATTTTCGACACTGATTCCAAATTTTGCAGTTCCGATTCCCTTGACATTTACCAAGTGGTTATCAGCTAATTTTACGTGATTCGTTACTTCGGTTTTGTTGAGGTTAACGAATATTGACTCCTCGGCACACATATGTGAGGTAGCCCCACTGTCTAGACACCATAACATATTTTTGTGGTTTGGCTCAGACGTGGCATTAGCTGACTGCGGTGGTGTACACTCCTGTACGACAAAACCCTGTTGACATTCGCTGTCGCCCTGAGTTTGCTTGACTTTATAGTTTTTGCTCCAGCAATCCTTTGCCATGTGGCCCCGCTTTCCGCACTTTCTGCAATTATATGGAAAAGAATCAGTTTTTACCTTATTTTGACTTTGATTTTTATTAAATTTTTGAAACTACTACTACTACAACAACTACAACTAGCAAATCATCATCCAATGTAGCTTCTAACTCCTTTAGTCTGTTGGTTATCGTTTTAAATTCTCGAACATATTCAGCGATCGATTGACCTGGGGACATTTCAAGGTTAGTTAATTTTCGGTATTCCTCTGTCTTCTGGCGTGGTCCCTTTTTGTCATAGCACTCCGACAGATAATTCCAAACTTCTTTTGAAGTTTTATAATTTGCAGTTAAGGCTACAATACTAGCTTCCATTGCGATTAGCAACTCCGCGCGGGCGTCGAGATCCTTGTCATCCCACTGCGTCTGCTCCGATCCTGCCTGTTCTGGCCGTGTGACTTCGCCTTTAACGTGTTGTAAAATCTCCCACGATGTAGTACAGCTTCCATCTGTGCCTTCCAAGTGATGTAATTGTCCCCATTTAGAAGAGGTATCCGACCGTGTGAACTAGAAGAGCTCATGATTATTCCAATAATTTATATAGGAAAATTTCCAGCAAATAAATATTTCCGTGTTGAGTTTCTTCTTGGTTCTTATTATGGCCTGGGCCCATAACCTGATGAGTTGCGCGTTAAATAAAAGACGATTCCATCCGATATAAAATGAGACAACTTTATTTGTAGGTTTCTCTAGTTAAAGTTAAAGAAGAAGTGACAGACGGAAAAGGTTTACAGCCATCTTGTTGTGGACTGTAGTCGTGGAATGTGTGTGTGTGTGTGTGTGGATTGTGGAACTGGATGTGTTCAGTGAAACTTGCTTCATATTATTCACCCAACAGATCTTTTCAGAAAACCGTTTCGTTTGGTCATCTAACTTTTTAATTTGCTCGTCGAACTTTCCAGAAATCTATTTCGTTTGCTCATCTATCTTTTTATTTCGCCCATCGAACTTTCCAGAAAGTCATTCCATTAAAGCTTTTTTGTCACTCTCTGTTATTGCTTGTTCTTCTTCTTCTTCTTCGACGTCGAACAAAATTGGGTCAGGATCTGCTCCATCGTCCGCAATTATTTTCCGCAACTTAACAGTCAATTCCTTCTTTGTTCCAGCCGTAGGTTGATCCCGCTGACTCATCACTTCCTTTAGTTGCGCCAATGACAATTCATCTAACCATTTGCGCACCATTTCTTTTATAAATGGAGGTGGCCGTGGTGTAGTGGTAACATCATCGCTTGTCACGTTGTTGATTCACGGTTCGAATCCTGATGTAAAGAATCATCTATTTATTTCGCATGAAATAAATTAAAAAGTCGATCACTTGCGGAAGCTAAAACAACTCTACTGTGAAGGCATAACACTGGCAGTAGGGTGGTCATATGGCCAACATCAGGAGGACGGAAAGAAATACAGTGAATCATAAGCAACGACCATAAAAGCGAAAAACAAAACAAAATACTCCCCAGTTATCTGGGCAGCCACCCTTGGAGTTTACAGAAACTTAATACCACCTGAGTTCCAAACCACACCACTGTCTTTCTCTCTGTCTCTTCCTTTCCACAAAAACGCACGTGTTCTAAAAAAAAAATTTGTATAAGAGTATTCATAACCCCTTTAAAAAAAGAAAACAAAAAAAAAAAAAAAAATACGCAATACACAATATAAGTTTTATCCCACTTCTAACACCAATTCTTCGTGGGCTATGGGTTCGTTAATAAAACTATCTTGTGTATATTTCAAAACTCTTTATTCAATACAAAAACACTATCGATTTCGAAATAATAGATCTCTTTATTCGTCCAGCAATGATTCTTTTAATCACACTTTTCACTTTATTATTCTGTTCACTAATTGACTTTTCTGTTCAGTTCACAATTCCAAACTTTTCCCAAAATATCTCACTGTAAACAATAACTGACTCTAAACAACAACTGACTCTAAACAACAACTGTCTCAAAAACTGACTCCAAATTTGCTGACGGTTGCTCTATTTATATCAGATCCCAGGGCTTCTAGAATATCTCCGAACATAGTCGTTGGAAAATCTTTTCGAATATCTACGAACACAGTCATCGAAAGTCATCTCGAACATTTCCATCCACAGTTGTGGAACGTCGACTGTGGAACAACTGATATGCATGGTGACAGCCGGGATAGCTGTGTTCCCAAACTATGTCTTGACAAACTATGCTCATCGGTGGGAAGTACTTGCCTGGATATTACAATATGTTTTTAATAAAGAAAAGTTGTAATTGACACCAGAAAAGCGAGTCATTTTTATCCACACAAAAAAGTTTCGTTTTCCCGAGATTTTTTAACTCGTTATATCCACGCGTGCTATAAAATAAGTTCTCTTCTGAGTGTCATGGGGTGCGTAACCCTTTTGAAAGCTCTTTCTTATCAAAATGAGTTGTTCAATCTGTTTTGAAAAAATTGAAAGAAATTATAATTATAAAATGTGCGGATTGTAAGGGTTTGTTTCACTACAAATGTGTTAATTTCCTAAACCATGATGCAGATTACATGAAAGCTAGTGGTATGCCATTTCGTTGTGATAAATGCTCATTGCTTCATCGCCGATCACTGCAAATTGTGGAAACTGAAACATGCTAGCCTGGAAGAAGACTAAATAGTTATCATTGTTTTGAAGGAGTTTACATTGTATGTAAACTCCTTCCCAGGTCTCAAAACAAAGATAACTATTTAGTCTTCTTCCAGGCTAGCAAGTTTCAGATAAACCATCTACAGTGTCCTCATGTGAAATGGAAGCAGAGTCTGTTGTTGTTGTTGTCAGTTGAGGATGAGTGCCTGTGCTATTAGTAATAGCGGATGGTGGTACTCGCTTGGTAATGCTTTCTGCAGTTTCTACAATTTGCAGTGATCGGCTATAAAGCAATGAGCATTTATCACAACGAAATGGCATACCACTAGCTTTCATGTAATTTGCATCTTGGTTTAGGAGATTAACACATTTGTAGTGAAACAAACCCTTGCAATCCGCACAGAGAATTTTAGAATTATATGTTTTATAAATTTTATTTTTTTTATAATTATATTTTTATTATATTTTATTATAATTATATTTTTATTTTATAATTATAAAAATGCTGATATTTTTATTGAAATGCTAAAAAAAAATATTTTTGTTCCGAACACCCATTGAACAGAAACTTAAAAAAAAGGTTATCAAACGCTGTGTTCTAAATTAAAGAAAGAAATTCCCTTGTGCAGACATAACTTTTATGGAAATCAATTTAATTTTTCTAAAGGAAACAGTAAGCGGAATGCCAGGTAGTAAATAATATCTTGAGTCAACTCATTCTAAAAGACCAGCTTTGCTTCGTGTGAATGATTAGGTATTATCTGATAAACGTGAGATTGCGGACAAATTTAATTGTTACTTTGCCACCATAGCACAATCTAATATTTCTATATGTACTCACTGCAACTTCGGTAACAGATGAACCTTTCCAAAGAAACAGATTTTTCTATGAGCCTGTAACCGCTTTGGAACTACTAAAAACGATTGGTAGCTTAAGAAACTTTAACTCTTGTGGATTTGATGGAGTATCCAACAGAATTTTAAAACAAAAGCTTGGTTTGTAATTGACATATTAGCCTTTATTATCAATAAAAACATACTCATTGGAAGTTTTCCTGATGCACTTAAATGTGCGAATGTAGTACCACTCTATAAAAATAGGAAATCAGATTGTGTCTGTAATTACAGACCAATCTCGTTTCTGCCTTCTGTTAGTAAAATATTTGAAAAAGTAATTAAAAATAGGGTTGTAAATTTTCCGATAAAAAATAATTTTTTTAACTCTGCTCAATTTGGTTTTCAAAAAGGCAAATCTACTGAAGATGCTCTTTTAGATGCTTGTTCTCAAATTTACTCAAATTTGGACAGGCATAAAAACATAATACATCAGCTTTATTTGTGGATATAACTAAAACCTTCGATATGATTAACCATAACATTTTGTTGGGGAAACTTAGTAAAGCAGGTTTTCGGATGTTAGGCCCAATCCTTTTTTTAATTTACATTAACTCTCTATTTGACCTTAATTTTAAAGGAGTATTAAGAGCGTTCGCTGATGACTTAGGATGTGTGTATGCTCAGTTAGCCCTCGAGATCTAATAGGAGACATGAATTGGGATATGGACTTACTAAAAATATGGTTTGCTAAGCACAAATTAGTTATAAGTCCTAAAAATAAAATTACGTTTTTCAGTTTTTTCACGCACCGAAATGTCCTAAATTTAAACTGATTAACTGTGCCTGTAATTCCCCGCTGACTTTCTGTAGCGATCTAAACTGTTGTGGTAATTAATCCCTTGTTGAAATAGTCGATGAGTTCAAGTACTTCGGATTAATCATTGACTCAAAGATGTCCTTTTCTAACCACGCCTTACATTAAGATATCCCTTTAATTTGAGGAGAGTATGTTCTAGTAAGCTACTGTGCTTTATGTACTATGAATTATTCCACTTTAAATTGCAATATGGTAATAGCTGCTGGGGTGGAGCCTATTTGAATTAAACAAAATCCTTACTTATATTGCAAAAATATATTCTGAGAAAAATCTACTTTAAACATCGCCTTCATCCTAGTTTTCAACAGTTTCGTGATCGAAAAGTTCTTCCGATTCGACATTTATATTGCTTTAAAGTGTTAAAGATATTTTTTATTAGATCTAGCAATCTTAATTTTAGAATCCTTGATAATTATAATTTTTATATAGTGTTTGCTTGTCGTTTATGTAATAAATTACCACAATACCTTAGAGTAATGAATTCTCCAATCATCTCGTGGATGCCCCCCATTAAAAGGCAAGTACGATACTCTTAAAAAAGAATCATTAATGCCTTGTCCGAATCGCAAGAATCCCTACTCCGAAAGCTGCTACACAGTCAGTACCAGGGCGATGAAAAATCGGCTATCCTGCTCCAAGGCAACTTAGTTGGAGGAACAGTAACGACACCGTGCTTCGATCCTAATTAATGGAACAACTTCCAGAGCACACACCCGGCATTTAAGCCGCCAGCAGGATAGAAGCACTCTCAGGCCGACAGGATTCATCGTTAGCACCGCAGCAAACGCCGAAGCTGTCGCCAAGGTGACCACATCGAAAACCGACCTCGAAAGAAATCGACGAAATTCAAACCACACTCGCCAAACTGTCCGCTAAGGTTGACATGTTGGCACGCGATAGAGGCAGGAGAGGAGGTCCGAGAGGCCCGAAGCCCGTCACGGGTACCATCAAAAGACGCGGTTCCGACAACGTGTTATTACCACCAACAGTACGGTAAGTATGCTCAGAAATGCCGAGCGCGTTGCACTCGGTGCAAGCCTGAACCGAGAAACTAATGGGCCCAGTGAACGCCGAGGCTGCGAAACTCGATTGCGAACTATCTCCGGGTTCTTCGGCACAAGTTCCAGTATATTTCATCGACCAAACGAACCGCTTCGCCAAGCTCCTTCCTGAGTTCCCGAAAATTGCGAATGAATTAAAACTCCACGACATCGACCACAACGTCCAACATCATATCTTCACAAAAGGACACCTGGTTTCAGAACGCCCACGCCGACTCGATGGGGAAAAGTTGCAGGCAGCACGCGAATGGGTATCGCCTCTTCTTATGCGAAAAAAAGCCTCGGGAGATTAGAGACCTTGCGGGAACTACCGCCGCTTAAACGCTGTAACCATACCCGACCGATACCCCATCCCGCACTTGCAGGATTTTACACACTGGCTTGCAGGATGTACTATATTCTCGACACTTGATCTCCGAAGGGCATATTACCAAATTTCGGCACAATGAAATCCGGAATCGGAATGTGCATTCGTCGATTGCAAAAATGCAAAAGTAAGCTTCGCAACGCCGTCCTACTCGCACATCCCATTGCCAGGTTACCACTAGTACTTCGGTGCAATGCATTGGATATCGCAATTGGGCAGCATTAGACCACCGAACCGAGGACGGACCCAAACCATTGGGCTTCTTTTCGCAGAAGCACATGGCATGTGAAGCCAAATTCAAAGTCTATGACCGCGAGCACTTGGCGATTTTCCCCCTGTGGGTTAGGGGACAGAATATTTTTTATTTTTTTTTTATAGCAAACGCGTGCTCATAGTAGTGTCAGATTTTTACTGACTAAAAAAAACCACCCTGCTATTTAATTTGTTATATATTGCAACTAAGAAGGACCTTATCAAGCAATTTTTCTATCATGAAAAAATAACACGTTTGGCAGGTTACTTTCCACTGAAAGATCCTGCATGTTCCGCAATCTAGGCGCGGTTGATTCCTATCTCGCCAAGTCGAAAGGTTTCGTCCTTTGTAGTCGGCGCAATAAATTGCTTTCATCCAGAATTTGTAGGATTGTATTGTTGACATGTCCGATTAGTCGGTTTCTATGCTTTCTCGCGAAGCTTCTAATTTCAGCTTCGATTGTCGGAATTCCGTCATCCCTGTGGATATCATCGTTTCTAGTATACCACGGTGCGTGGACAATTTCTCTTAGCACTTTATTTTGAAAAGTTTGTAAAATATTGGCGTTTGTTTTCTTAGTCAGCCCCAAAGTTGTATATCGTAAGTCCACACCGGCTTTAGCACTTGCTTGTATAAAAGCAGTTTGTTCTCAGTACTGAGCTGGGAGTGTTTTCCGAGCAACCAGTTCATTTCTCTATATTTTATTTCGAGTTCTTTACGTTTCATTTTCACGTGAGAATTCCATTTCAGTTTTGCGTCGAGTGTCATTCCAAGGTACTTGGCCTCGTTTGCAAAAGGTATTCGGGCCAAGTTTAGGAAAATTGGCAAGACATTAGTTTTCTTACAAGTGAAATTCACGTGAACAGATTTAGATTCGTTGAGGGCGATTCGCCAGTCCCTCGTCCATTCATTTACTTTATTCAGTGCGTTTTGCAGTTTTGCAGTCGTTTCTTCGATTGTTTTACCTACGGCTGGGATAGCGGTGTCATCGGCAAATGTAGCCAGGATAGTGCCATCTTCTTTCGGTATATCTCGAGTATATAACAGATAGAGAAGTGGCCCAAGAACGCTTCCTTGCGGTACACCGGCCGAAATTTCTTTTAGCTCCGATTATTCATTTCCATGTCTAACACGGAAGAGTCTATTCCCGAGATATGATTCTAGAATGTCGTATAGGCATACAGGGAGAACTTGTCGTAATTTACAATTCAAGCCATCATGCCACACCTTATCAAAGGCTTGCGAGACGTCAAGAAATACGCTTGAGCAAATGTTTTTCTCTTCAAGTGCTTTCTCGATTACATCAGTAATCCTATGCACCTGGTCAATCGTCGAATGCTTACTTCTGAACCCAAACTGGTGGTCAGGGATAAGATTATTTCCTTCTATAACCGGTTGAAGGCGCCTTAGCAATATCTTCTCGAAAATTTTGGATATGAGTGGTAGTAGCGAAATTGGTCTATAAGATTTCACCTCATTTGGCGGCTTTCCTGGTTTTAAAATCATTATAACTTCCGCAACTTTCCATTGGTTAGGCACGTGTTTTAATCTAAGCGCAGCATTTACAATATGAAGAAGCTTAATCAATGCTTTTCTAGGTAAAGCTTTGAGAATTTCTCCGGTGATCAAGTCATAACCAGGAGCTTTCTTAGGTTTTAGATTCCCGATCTCATGTTTGAGTTCCCTTAGCATTGCACTTGTAAGTGCTAAATCGTCAGATGGTAAATCCGGCCTATTGATATTGTCGTAAAACACTTGACCATCGTACGGTTTAAAGGTGTCTTCCAGGTAGGCCGCAAAAACGTCCGTTTTTTCTTTATCTTCCCTTGCCCATTCATTGTGATTTAATTTAATAAGCGGCGCGGGGACCTTGGGCCTTTTGGTGCGTTTTACAGCTTTCCAAAGTGAATAATTGGAATCTTTTTTCGCTGTTAAACTTTCAAGGTAAGAGCCTATCGCATGATTCTTAAAATCCTTTATAGTCTTCTTCAACGAATTGCACAGGTGATTCAAGTGAGCTTTATGTTGCGGAGCACGACTCTGTTGGCATTTCTTACGCGCTTTTCTTTTTTCCTTGACCAATTCTTTTATTTCCGTAAGTGGAACGCTCAGTTCAACATTATCTTTAATTTCGTTCCTAAAGCCTTCCCAGTTAGTTGTTCTACCGGTTAATCTCGCTGGCTCTAGGGTATAGACTAGTTTTTCGCTCAATGTCAAAACAACTGGGGAATGGTCAGATGACAGATCAAAGCTCTCTTCAACTTTAATGTGGTTGGTAGAAATTCCTTTCACGACGAAAAAGTCGATCAGGTCAGGTATTTTCGAAGTATCAGTTGGCCAGTAGGTCGGTTTCCCCGTCGAATGGAAATCACAACTGTACTCCATACCTGCCTCATAGAGCATTCTGCCTTTTTGCGAGCTGTGTCTTGAGCCCCAGAATGTATGTTTCGCATTAAAATCGCCGCCAATAATGAAATTAGGTTTCAGCAATTTAAACAAGTTAGTAAAATCACTTTTTTCAAGCGCGGAACGCGGTGGGCAGTAGGTAGATCAGATTTTAAGAGTACGCTGACTATTTTTTACTCGAATCGTGCATAGTTGCAAAGTTTCAAGCTCGATCTTTAGGTCTTCGGATTGTTCGATGCAGTCTTTAATAAACAATGATGATCCGCCTCTAGCTTTTCCCGAAGGGTGACAAGCGTGGTAATCATTATAGCCTTTTATTTTTAAATGCGATTCGTTTTTTACGTGGGTTTCAGAAATCAAGCAAATATCGATATCTTTTTCACGCAAGAATAATTCCAATTCGTCAAGTTTTTGCAAAAGTCCCTTTGCATTCCAAGTACATATTTTTAACATTCGTTTTTCATTCATAATCTAGTTGGAGTACGCGTTTTCCCTGAATTACTTTCGAGCTTAACCAGCCTATCGAGAATAATTTTATTTATTTTGCTTTGTTCTTCGAGTTTCTCTAGAATAACTGAAAAAACATGAGAAACAGGGTCCTTCGAAATTTCAATATTTTTTGGTATTTCGGATGCAGCAGCCTGAGCGTAAGTCTGCACTCCTGATGTTCGAAGGTTATTACCCGGTCGCTTTTCCAATTGTAACTTTTCTGTACCGTTTCTTTTAGGAACAGAGGTCGAGGGCTTTTCTTTCGTTTATTCTTTCCCTCACCTTTTTGCGCTCTGAACCCGGTAGTTTTGATTTGCACTCTTTCTCCTCCGCGACCTTACGCTTTGGCTTAGTTTGCGGTTTTGATTTTGCATTTAGGGGCTTAAGGAGCGCATCCCTTCGTTTTTGTAACTCTTTAGCTACTTCACAGCCTCTATAATTTGCCGGGTGCTTTCCCTTACAATTAGCACAGGTTGCGGAGGTTTGTTTGTTTACTCCACAAACTTGGGAGAGGTGATTTCTAGCGCATTTCACACATCGCGGTTCTTTTTTGCAGTACATTTGCGTATGATTGAATCCTTGGCAACGTTTGCACTGCGGAATCATTCTTATATTTCTACGCATAGGTTCGATTTTGACTACTATATTTAGTATGGTCCTAATTCGGTAAATATCGTCGATATTGTCGGAATTATCGAAGGTAAGCATAAAGAGCAGAAGTCCACGCCTTACCAAGATGTCTTTATCTATTTCCGTTTGTTGCTTCTCCTTTTTTATGATATTAACGACATCAAGAATTTTAAAGCCTTTGTCTTGAAGGTCAGTCATAATATCTTCTTTGGTGCATGAGGGGTGGAGTCCCCTTGCAACAACACGATGTGGCCTTTCTGACTTGATTTCGAAAGTATACCACTCAATTTTTTCGGTATTTAACTTTTGGGACACTGCTTGGTAGTCGTCGTATTCATCGACGTTAATTTTCCACGCATTGTCCCTCAAAGACGTGACCTTATATTTCGATGTTAAAGTTCCTTTAAGAAGGCTTTGCAACTTATTAAATTCCGTTAACCCGACGATGTTAATTGGTGGGGGTGGACGAGCTTGCGCAGCTTTTCTTGCTGTTCTTTGTGCTCTTCTTTCTCTTTTTCTTTTAGGGGCTCGACTTCGGGCGAAGAGCCGGCTCTCCGTTTCTTACTAGGTCTCTTCTTTGTGACCCGACACGTTTCGCGTGCTAGCTCTTCTTCGTCGGTGTGATATTCCCGACTAGCTAAGCGTACTGGAGTACATTCGCGTTCTTCCTCTATACGTGAGCTCTTTAGGACCTTATTTTCTTCTTTTAATAAGTCTATTTCTTTCTTGAGCTCCTGATAGAGTAAATCCATTTCGTTAAGCTTCCTTCGGAGTATTTTATTTTCTTCCTCAAAGCTGTTACATTTCGCTGAGTCCTGAATTTCGCAAGCTGGCGCTTCCGGTGGACTTCTTTTCCCGGAATTATTCGATCTTGGTGGAGGAGATCGAGAACTTTTTGAAAAAGGGTCATTGGATTGCAATAAGCGGCTCTCCCCAGAATCCGTAGAGCCGACCTCCGAAGAGGGTTTATTTTCCAGTAAAGCTGGATTGCCACCTGGGGTAATATATCTTTTTGTTTTGTTCATTGCATATTTTGTATACACTATACGCTCGGTATACGGAGGTTGGATTTTAGTCGCCTCTTACGACAGGCATGCCTACCTCGGGTATATTCTATCCCCTACCCGAAGGGGTATAGGGGACAGAATATACCCACGGTAGGCATGCCTGTTGATGAAACGGATCAGAGGGTGGCCCGCTCTGATCCGTTGAAAGAAATTCTGAACTGAATTTACACTAAGTTCGAGGAACAATGTGGACAAAAGAATTCTCGAACGTCTCAGTAACGTCGAAAGCTTTTGTATGGCTAACCTTATATCTAAATCTAAGTAGATATGGATTAATAATTTATGTTATTATAATTATAACATAGAATGAATACGGACTAACGAATTAGAAATTTTTCTAATGAGAGAAAATATCGACATATTTTCTCCGAAACCCATCTAACAAGGGAATCGCAAATAAATATAAGAGGCTTCGCTGGTTATCACGCCTACCATCCTTCTGATAGAGCGCGGGGCGGTTTGTCCTTATTCGAGAGTCGGACAGAATCCCGAAAAACATAATCCCGAAAACCCAAAATCCCGAAAACCCAAAGTCCCGAAAACCCAAAATTCCGAAAATCCACAATCCTGAAAACCCACAATCCCGAAAGGCCAAATTCCCGAAAATGAAAGTGAACACCTCGCACCCACTCCAAATCCTACAGTGACCCCAAGTAGGGGGTTTGCAGGGGGCAGCATGCCCCCCATACATATTCTACTGTTTATGCATTGTGGATATAATATATATATATTTGAACATTTGACAAATTTTTAATTTTGTATAATTTTTCGGGATTTTGGCCTTTCAGGGTTTTGGATTTTCGGGATTTTGGTTTTTCGGCATTTTGGATTTTCGGGATTTTGGTTTTTCGGGATTTTGGATTTTCGGGATTTTGACCCCAACCCTCCTTATTCATTAAAACTAACATCGAACACTCGGTCGATATGAACATAGAGCTGGAAAAACTTCAGTTGTGCGCGGTAAGGGTTAAAAATATACACTGAGCTATCAGCCGCGATGCTCGCTTGAAAAACACGACTACTTTCGTGTTTTCAATGCCCTTGGTTCAAATTTCCTTATTGGTGGAGATTTCAACCCCAAGCACACCTTCTAGGGTTCAAGATGTACATACATCTTCTAAAGGAAAAATTCTCTACGAAGTGGCAAATGAATTCGGTTGTTGTTTTTATTCGACAGGTAAACCCACCTATTGGCCAACCGACTCAAAAAAAATTCCCGATCTTATCGATTTTTTCGTTTCAAAAGGTATTTATGAAAAATTTATTACAGTCGAAGAAAGTTTTGATCTCTCTTCTGACGTGATCAAGAAAGAAGGACCTCCAAGACTTACTAGCAAAAAAACAAATTCGGAGGGCTTTAGAAATGATTGCAAAACAAATATCGCCTTATATGTATTACTTAAAATACTTGTTCACTTGTGAACTGGAGGATGAAGTTGATCGTTTCGTGGAAGCAATCCAAAGAGCGGCATGGAGAAACACTCCTTCTAGAAGCTATAAGATTAACCACAACGAAAAGTATTCAAGTGAAATCATTGAACCGGTGGGGGAGAAAGAAAAGCCCGAAAGAAATGGCAAATCAATAATGCATCACAACATAAGAAGGTCCTCAACCGACTATGCAATCGCATTAGAGATAGTATTCGGGAATTTAAAAGCATAAGATAGCGACCTACCTTGAAAATCTCTCCAGTGGAAGAGAATCAAATTATTCACTTTGGAAAGCGCTAAAAGGCATCCGGAAACCTCAAATGCAAGCGCCACCAATTCGGAAAAATGATAGAACTTGGGCCAAGAGCGACAAAGAAAAGGCAGAACTTTTTGCTTTGCACTTAGAAGAAACGTTTAAGCCATTTGATGGCCATTTGATAACGCCCGACTCCCCAGTCACAACATCTGACAACTTTAAAGTAAAAAAAGTTGCATTAATTGAACTGAGAGAAGTGATTAAAAATCTAAAGACTAAAAAAGCACAGGGTTACGACTTGATAACGGCGCAGGTGGTCAAGGAATTACCGAATAAAGCTCTTATCGAACTACTATATTTGATTAACGCTTCATTCAGATTGCTCTACGTTCCGAGACAATGGCAAGTCGCAGAGGTTATAATGGTCCCGAAACCAGGCAAACCTTTGAATGAGAAGAAATCGTATGGGCCTATTTCCCTATTGCCGGTTATCTCTAAAATATTCGAAAAACTACTTTCAAAACGACTACAACCCGTAATCAACTAAAGACGTCTCATTCCTTATCATCAGTTTGGATTTAGAGTCAAACATTCTACAATCGATCAAGTCCACAAAATAACTGACGTGATTGAGAAAACTCTCGAAGAAAAAAAGATTTGTTGTGGTGTATTTCTTGACGTCTCACAAGCTTTCGATAAGGTTTGGCACGAAGGCTTGGAGTCTAAATTAAATAAATTTCAATTTAGACTCATTAATAATAATAATTAATAATAATAATTAATAATAATAATTAATAATGGTTGGTTGGCTGGTTTGAGAGAGTGAGCTTATGCTCTTCACTTAAGCCTCCATTGGGCCCGTTGTGTTCCCCTCATCTGCGTAACTGTAAGGAATAGTGATGTGTTTTGGGAATTATGTATTGAGAGGATTTATGTCTGCGGATCATGGGTAGTATCAACTATATCGTATAGTGATCGGGGAATCGTAGTGTTTGTCTGGCGAACTCCAGTATATCCCCGGTTCCTTTCTTATTGAGGTGTGTAATATCCAGAATCCTTGGAGATCCCAGCCTTAGCTTCGCTGTAGCGGGGCAGTGACAGAGGAAGTGTTCTATATCTTCCTCCTCCTCTTCACAGTTGGCACGGATTGCTGTACCAGCTATCCCGAGTCTGAACGAATGTTTGTTGAGATTGATGTGCTCTGTTAAAAGTCCCACCATCAATCTCAATTGTGTTCTGCTTGAGTTAAGAGCTCTTTTTGCTGTGTTGTTACTCGGTTTGTTTATTACAGATCTAGCCACTTTGCACGTGTCTAGATTCGTCCAGGAGTTATTGAACTCCTGACGTATCTTATCATTGATTATTGTTTTAATAGTTGTCAGAGGGACCCCTATTGTATTATCCGGGTTCAGTTCTGTATTGCCTGCTCCTTTCCTTGCTAGTTCGTCTGCCTTTTCGTTACCCGGTACACCCTCGTGCCCCGGTACCCATGTGAGACGGAGTCTATTGCGTCTGGCAAGTAAGTTCAATTTAGTTTTGCACTCCCTTACTAGTCGTGATTTCGACATGGGGTTTGTGATCGCGCTAATTGCTGCTTTGCTGTCCGAGCAGATGTCAATTTGCCTTTCTTCGCTGGTGTCTTCTGCGAGTATTTCGGTTGCCTTCATAATTGCATAGACTTCTGCTTGGAACACCGATACAAATGGTTCTAGGCGAATAGCAAGTTCAATCAGTTTGTTAGCACTGAAGATGCCAGCCCCTGATTCCCCTGATATGTTAGAGCCATCTGTATAAACCGATATCCCATTGGAGTTTCTTGTCGTTCTTTCATACGTCCAATATTCTCTTGCGGGAAGTTGTTGGAGAACGTGTGAGTGGTGTCATTACTCTTATCATTTCGGTGATTTTTCGATGTCCCGTATTTGCACCACCGGTGAAATGGCCGATAGTTCTAAGCCGTGAGGCTGAAATGCCGGCAATCTTCTTCGCTTCGAGGTGCACTGGTAGAATGTTAAGTATCGCTTCCATGGTCGCGGTTGGTGTTGAGGATTGTGCTCCTGTAATACCCAGGCAGACCATACGCTGCACCTTAGTTAGCAAGTCTCTTGCATACTTTTTGCTCATCACTGGCCACCATACAACTACACCGTAGAAGATGATGTGTTTTATTACGCATTCGTATATCCAGTGGACCTGTTTCGGTTTCAAGCCCCATGACTTCCCGATGGCCCTCCTGCATATCCAATATGCTCTCTTTGCTTTGGTGACTCTTTCTTCCAGGTTCTTTCTCCAGGTCAGTTTCCTGTCCAATATAATGCCCAGATACTTGACGCTGTCGCGGAGTTGTAGTGATACTCCTCTGAGTTGTGGAATGTGAAAGTCAATAGTTTTGGTTTAATTTGGATTTATTTCTAACCCACTCTCCTCCGCCCATTCTTTTATGATTCGAAGGGTGTTTTGCATAAGCTCTCCTATGATGTTCAGGTGCTTACCTCTTATCAGAACGGCTAGGTCATCTGCATATGCTACACATTTCGCACAGGTTCCATCCAGTGCTTTTAAAAGGTTGCCCATTGTGAGCACCCACAGAAAAAGAGATATTATCCCCCCGTAGTGGTGTTCCCGTACGGACTGTTCCCCTTCTTGTGTCGTCTCCCAGTGAAGCTGTGATAATGTGGTTTGTAAGCATGTGTTCTAGCCAATTGTTTATTATTTGGTTATTACAGTATATCGAGAGTGCCTCCACATTTTTTGAGTTTTCACATTGTTAAATGCCCCTTCGATATCTAGAAAAACGCCTGCAACTGATTCCTTGGTTTCAAAAGCATCTTCTATTGTGTATACAACCTGGTGTAGTGCCGTCTCAACTGATTTTCCTTTGAGATATGCGTGTTGATTAGGACACAGCCGCGGATTTGTAATCTGTGTTCTGATGTAGTTATCACAGATTCTCTCCATTGATTTTAGTAAGAAGGACGTTAGGCTAATAGGTCTATAGCCCTTTGCTGTCGACAAATCATTCCCGAGTTTCGGTAGGAACACCACCCTCACCTCTTGCCATTGTGTTGGTGTGTATCCATGATATAGACATCCCCTGAAGATATTGACCAGGGTTTTCCTTAGGGTGTCTAATTCTATCCCTTTTTGCAAGAAGATGGGAAGTATTCCGTCCAAGCCCGGTGATTTGTATGGGGCAAATGAGTTAATAGCTCAGGTCACTTTATCTGCATCAACTAGGTTCTCAGTGTCTTCCCATTTTGTATCAGTTCGAGTGACCCCACGCTTGGAAGGTGTAGCTGCCTCGTTGAAACAGTTTGGGAAGTTTACACACATCAGCGTCTCCAAGGTATGAGCTGCGGTTGCCAAGTTATTGCCCGCCTGTAGAAGTTGATAACTTGGTGGTTCCTTGGACAGGATCTTCTTTAATCGCGCTGCTCCATTATTATCGCATATGTTGGTGCAGAAAGTTTTCCATGATTCCCTTTTAGCAGCCCTGGTGAGCTTCTTAAACCTCTTTTACTTTCTTTATAGGATTCCCAGTCTGCTTCTTCGTTGGTTCTTAAAGCTTTATTTAGGGTTTTTTTTTTTTATAATTTGCACGTGTTAGAGGGGATATGAATACCCTTATACTAATTTTTAGAACACGTGCGTTTTTGTGGAAAGGAAGAGACAGAGAGAAAGAAGGAGTGGTGTGGTTTGAAACTCAGGTGGTATTAAGTTTCTGTAAACTCCAAGGGTGGCTGTCCAGATAACTGAGGAGTATTTTTTGTTTGTTTTCGCTGTTATTGTCGCTGCTTATGATTCACTGTATTTCTTTCCATCCTCCTGATGTCATCATCACGATCAAGTTGCATTTTGGCCAT
This sequence comes from Pocota personata, assembly GCA_963082735.1. NCBI lineage: Eukaryota > Metazoa > Arthropoda > Insecta > Diptera > Syrphidae > Pocota > Pocota personata. The sequence continues at coordinate 25,608,995 of OY720432.1, forward strand.
ATGACCACCCTACTGCTAGTGTTATACCTTCACAGTAGAGTTGTCTTAGCTTTCGCAAGTGATCGACTTTTTATTTATTTCAAGCGAAATAAATAGATGATTCTTGACATCAGGATTCGAACCGTGAATCAACAGCGTGACAAGCGATGATGTTACCACTACACCACGGCCACCCACCACGTTGTCTAGCAACCTTCCTTATTTCATGGAGGTCGCCGTTCCACTATTTTTGCTTTGCACTTCTAGGTACCGGTTTTAGAGGACAGGCGACCTCAAAAGATTCTATAATACACTTGTGTACTTTGAGGACTTCATTGTTTAATTGGTTAATCTCAGTGTAGCTTTTACCCTGAGTTGGTGTCAGCTTTCCCTGAAGATTACTTACAAAGATGGACCAATCTGTTTTCTTAGGATTCCTAATCATTATTTTGGATTTGTGATCAATTCCAATATCAAAACTCAACCACCTGTGGTCCGAAAAGGAGATCTCATTACTGATCCTCCAGTTCGACACCAGTTGTATAGACCTAACGTCGCATAAGGTTATATCTAATACCTCCCTTCTAATTTTATTTATGAAGGTTGGTGTACAGCCCTCATTCAAGGTAATCAAGTTTTCAATATTTAAAAAATCGGCTAAACACTCACCTCTTTTGTTGATGTTCGCACTTCCCCAGTTAGTGTGGTGGGCGTTAGAGTCCATACCCACTATGAGGCTCTTATGTTGGGACCTCGTCCAGGTGACACACCTCTTTAACTCATCGCTAGGTGGAGGTTACGGGGAGTAATAGGGGAGATAGCAAGAGGCCAAAATAATTTGGTTGGTCTCGCTGTTTCTTATCCTATATTCGAGACTTGTGACTGTGAGGTTGCCTGTGCTGATCTGTGGAATAGAGAAAATATTAATATCCTTATGTGCCACAATACAGGCTCTACACTTACTGTTTCCGTTGTTTGCAATCACTTTCAGTTTATTCCCCCATCCTGTTACCTTATTATACAGACAATAAGGTTCCTGGATGAGGGCGATATCCGCTTTTCCTTCTAAGAGGTAAGCACAGAGGTTGGCAGTTGCCGCCCTACTGTGCTGAAGGTTTGCTTGGATTACCTTCATTAATCCTTTCGTGGAATGAAGGAATTACAAAGCTGACCTGGTGAAAGCCGCATAATGCTTTACCCCGTTGTAGGACTAGCGACCCCAGCGATTCCTCGTCAATCCCTACCACGATTAGTTGGCCTTTGCCTGCCTGCTCCTTTGCGTGGTAGAGTTTCCACTTTTCTGTCTTAAGGTCCTTGTTTTGCAGCTTCATTCGTGCAAACAGCGTTGCAGGTTCCTCGATTACCCTTGGGAAACAAACGGACACCCTGGTTAATCTGGGATCTTTCCCGCCGGGAGAACCACTAGGTTGGTTCCTTCCCAACCATCGAGTCTAGATGTTAGTTTAGTTAACGACTCCGTTGAGGCATTATCCTGACAGCATATGTGGTAGCGGCTGCCTTTGAAACCTGCCCTCAGGAAATTCAGGGAAGTCGTCGGATTCTCACAGAGTGTTTGGTCCAGGGCAGCATTGAGAGCTTTCTGGAACCGTTCATGTAGCTCCTCCGGTATCTTCCCATCCTCGTCGTTTCTGTTGTAGACCACCATCTCTAGGAGGTTGGCTGCTACATCCCTATACGACCTCGTGTGATGGGATTTTATGGGTGTGGCTGCCTGTCTCCTTGAAGTTGACGGCCTAATCGGGTTTTTGGATTTTGATTGTGCGACAGTACTTCCCTCACTCCTCCCTGGGTGAGCGTTAGCCCGCCCTGGTGGAATAGAGGTAAGCCTAGATTGTGGATGGTCTTTAGCAACACGACTTCTTTTTCTCTGCGGTGGTTCAGCATGGGGGCGCATCCTCCTCTTGCCATCAGAGTTTGCCGAGGCATCCTCTGGTGATAGAGTAGGGTGTTCCATCCGTTCCCCGGTCAGTGTCTGTTCACTGTTTGCTTTTTGACCACGCGGGGAGACGACTTTTGGTGTTGAAGCCAGGCAGTTTGGGTTTGAAACCAAATTTCCTTGCTTCTCCATCTCCAGTCGTCTTCTTTCTTTGGCCCTTTTTCGTTGTTGGGCTCCAGAGATTTTGCGTTTTTTTTCGGGTCGCTGACTCGGCCTCTTTACGAGCGGTCAATGTCGACTTATCCCCCCTGCCCTCGCCGGCAGCCGTGGCCTCTGCCGACTTTTGGATGTATATCTCCATCCAAATTTCTTCTCTTTCAGTTGTACTCTCCATGTTTTTTTTGTGTTTTTGCTACTTCACTGTAGGTTCTTTTTGTTTACCTTTTAGTTTCTTGACCTCCACCCTGACCTTCCCTGGATCTATTCCAGGTATAGCTCAAGAGTATCATCGGTCCTTACTCAACACCTCCACCACGACAAGGTAGGCAAACGACGGAGGGGATAATTAATAATAATAATTAATAATAATAATTAATAATAATAATTAATAATAATAATTAAAAATAATAATTAATAATAATAATTAATAATAATAATTAATAATAATAATTAATAATAATAATTAATAATAATAATTAATAATATTAATTAATAATAATAGTTAATAATATTAATTAATAATAACAATTAATGATAATTGTTTAAGCTGAATTAAATATTTATAAAATGATTGAAACACTTTGTTAATTATTGTTCAATTAGAATTCAATTTTTATTCAATTCATTTAAATTCAATTATGGTCAATCTAAAGTAAAGGTTATGATTATGAACTGTCAAGAAACATAGAATTGCCAAATTAAGAATTAGAGCAATCTGAAATAAAAATCATTATCATTTATAACGCCATTCAGCCACACTGGCGTTGACTACGCCGGGCCTATCGACGTAAAGGCTTGGAAGGGTAGGGGCTCCAAGACGTTTAAGGCTTATTTTGCCATCTTCGTATTCCTGGCGACCAAGGCTTTTCACATTGAGTTAGTCAGCGATATGACCACTCAATCGTTTCTAGCGGCATTCCGAAGATTCACAGCAAGGAGAGGCTTGCCTTCGCAAGTTTTTAGTGACTCCGGCAAAAACTTTGTTGGTGCCAACACCGACATCAAGCGATTATTGAAGGCAGCACTAGGGGATTGGAAGGACGTTATTGAATCACTGGCCAAGAATGGGACAAAATAGAATTTTATTCAACCCGCTTCTCTTCACTTGGGGGGACTATGGGAAGCGGGAGTCAAATCCATAAAGTACCACCTGAAGAGAATTGTCGGGAATAAAGTATTCACGTTTGAAGAGCTTACCACGTGGCTGGCTCAAATAGAGGCATGTTTAAACTCACGACCGCTTTGTCCGTTGACCGACAATCCAGAAGACTTCGCAGCACTCACTTCGGGACACTTCTTAATTGATCATTCGCTCATCGGAGTACCTCATCCGGATAAGACCGACAAGAAAATCAGCTGTCTTGAACGGTGGCAACGTATTCAAAAATTATATCAAGTATTTTGGAAGCAGTGGAGCTCCGAATATCTCACGCGACTGCAACACCGACCGAAATGGTTGAAAATTGAGACACAACCCGAAGTTGGAGATCTAGTGCTCATAAAGGATGAATGACTGCCACCAACGAAATGGAGCTTAGCGCGCATAGTCGAGAAACACGCAGGATCGGACAAACTCACTCGCGTCGTAACGTTGAAAACCAAAAATGGGGAAACAGAAAGACCCATTACCAAAATTTGACCTCTTCCTTCTAATGATACCAATACCGAGAAAATGCTAATATAGTCTTATTGATTCACGCGCGACACTGGCTTTATTAAAAAAAAGGGAAAACTACTCTAATCGAACAGTCATCGATATACAGTCCACTCTCGCACTCATTCGCATCCACTCTCACACTCATTCGCATCCACTCTCATACTCATTCGCATCCACTCTCACATTCAGTCGCAACCACGCTCACTCATTCGCATTCACACATACTCTAGGCGACACCAAAACCTCACTCAACACTACACAACTCATTTACCAACATTATTGAAAACCACACTACACTAAATCCCAAAGAAAATAATGTTCTACACGACACTAAATCACAATAAAAAAGTCATCGAATGCAATTCGAAAATCGATAAAATCGATTACACATTCGTGGCCATCCCTAAGTCGATAATTCGACACAATCATCTCTAACCCTACACCGACACCATGAATGGAAATAATAACAAACACTAAAAACACTAAAAGAATTTTGAATATTAACCTCAAGAAATTATAATATATCAAAATAACAACACTCATCTGGAATATCCCGCGCTGGTGCAATCACTGCACATTAAATTGAAAAAAAAAAAAAAAACACAAGTACTCAAAACAATTACACCACCGTCTATGACGTACATTTACGGCACTTATATCAATGGACAACAACACAGTAGCGTAAGCGCAGATTACGGCTTCTGTAGTAAGAAGGCGACCAACGGCAGAAATTATAGAGGACACCTGCAGCAGAACAGGGAAAGACAGTGTTGTCATTTCTTTAATCAATTCCCTGTTGATCGTGTTGTCGTTTAATTATGTATGTGTTTTCTCTTTAACTAATCCATTTATTTTCTATTTCATGTGAGAATAAGAACAGCAAAAGAGAAAAACCAGATGATAAGGTAGTACGAGAATCTGGCTATCAGGAATGTGTCCGAAGATAATTACCCAGTGCTGAGTACATTTATTGCAGCTGAAGGTGGTTTAGTTGCGAACCTAGTTCACGGGCCCGGAGAATGTTTAAGCTGAATTAAATATTTATAAAATGATTGAAACACTTTGTTAATTATTGTTCAATTAGAATTAAATTTTTATTCAATTCAATTAAATTCAATTATGGTCAATCTAAAGTAAGGGTTATGATTACGAACTGTCAAGAAACATAGAACTGCCAAATTAAGAATTAGAGCAATCTGAAATAAAAATCATTATCATTTATAACGTCAAGCAAGTTGGTCTTTCCTTTTTATTCGTCACAATTTTTTGATTGTGCAAGTTACACACCCGATTCGAACAATAATAATTGATAATAATAATTAATAATAATAATTAATAATAATAATTAATAATAATATTTAATAATAATAATTAATAATAATATTTAATAATAATAATTAATAATAATAATTAATAATAATAATTAATAATAATAATTAATAATAATAATTAATAATAATAATTAATAATAATAACTAATAATAATAATTAATAATAATAATTAATAATAATTAATAATAATAATTAATAATAATAATTAATAATAATAATTAATAATAATAATTAATAATAATAATTAATAATAATAATTAATAATAATAATTAATAATAATAATTAATAATATTAATTAATAATAATAATTAATAATAATAATTAATAATAATATTTAATAATAATAATTAATAATAATAATTAAAAATAATAATTAATAATAATAATAATTAATAATAATAATTAATAATAATAATTAATAATAATAATTAATAATAACAATTAATAATAATAATTAATAATAATAATTAAAATAATAATTAATAATAATAATTAATAATAATAATTAATAATAATTATTAATAATAATAATTAATAACAATAATTAATAATAATAATTAATAATAATAATTAATAATAATAATTAATAATAATAATTTATAATAATAATTAATAATAATAATTAATAATAATATTTAATAATAATAATTAATAATAATAATTAATAATAATAATTAATAATAATAATTAATAATAATAATTAATAATAATAATTAATAATAATAATTAATAATAATAATTAATAATAATAATTAATAATAATTATTAAAATAATAAATAATAATAATAATTAATAGTAATAATTAATAATAATAATTAATAATAATAATTAATAATAATTAATAATAATAATTAATAATATTAATTAATTATAATAATAGTAATTAATAATAATAATTAATAATACTAATTAATAATAATAATTAATAATAAGAATTAATAATAATAATTAATAATAATAATTAATAATAATAATTAATAATAATAATTAATAATAATAATTAATAATAATAATTAATAATAATAATTAATAGTAATAATTAATAGTAATAATTAATAATAATAATTAATAATAATAATTAATAATAATAATTAATAATAATAATTAATAATAATAATTAATAATAATAATTAATAATAATAATTACATACCACTTAAATTTTCCATTGACTTTTCGGAAAAGCCTGCCACTCTTCATCACATAATCCTGGTGTATTTGTTTTTCATCTGACGTCCTTGGAGTTTTCTCCAGAATTCGCCCGATAGCTTGCACTCTTTCATCTTGACGTTGAAGTGTAACCAACCAGTCATCTTGGGTCATATGGATAGCGAACACTGCAAATTGATCGGTGTACTCCTTTGCGTCATCTGGCAGCTGTGCAATAGGATTTCTGCTTAGGCAATCAACATGCCCCATTGTCGCCCCTGGCCGGTGAATCCATTGTATATCGTACTCCAATAAAATTAGCAGCATTCTGGAAACCCTTGGTATGGTTTGAGTTTGTGCTCGAAGTGTTACTACCGCATGACAGTCCGTCACCATGGCAAACGGCTTCCCCAGCAAATAAATTCGAAACCTCCTTAAGCTCTCCACCACTGTCAACATCTCCAGTTCATAGCTGTGAAACTTGGCTGCTGTATCTGATGTTTTTCGGCTAAAGTAACTCACAGCTCGAAGTTTGCCATCCGGTCCCCGCTGTAGAAGTATTCCTCCTAGACCTGTTGAACTTGCATCACAGTGTACTTCATGTTCAGAGTCTGGATTATAAACGGCTAATATTGGCTCACCTGTCAATTGTCGCTTCAGCTCCTCAAATGATCCCTGGCAGTCCTTACTCCAAACAAAGATTGCATCTTTCTTTGTAAGATCATGTAGTGGTTTGGTTATCTCCGCATATTTGGGAACGAATTTGCGGAAGAAACCAAACAATTCCAGAAATTGTCTTACATGCGTTGGCGTTTCAGGTTTTGGAAAAGACATAATGCAGTCCACCTTCCTTGTGCCTGGTTTAATTCCTTGTTCCGACACATGATGTCCCAGATAGTCCACCTCCTTACGTAGTAATTCACACTTTTCCAGTTTCAATGTAAGACCAGTTTCCTCCAACAATTCAAGAAAACGGCAAAGCTTCCGGATACCTTCCTCACAACTACGGCTGACAATCATTACGTCGTCGAAGAAAGCTACAATTCCCTCCATATCGAGCTTACTGATGACAAGGTCCATAAAGCGTTGGAACGCGGCTGGCGTATTCACCAGTGCAAATGGCATTCGACAATACTCCAGCTGTCGGTTATGCGTCTGAAACGCAGTAAGATGTCTAGATTCTTCTGTCACACCTATTTGGAAATAGCCAGAGTTCATGTCTAGTACGGTGAAATACTTAGAACCACTCAATTGGTTCAGCTGTTCATCCACTACAGGCATCGGGTATCTCTCCTTGATCGTGATGGAATTGAGACGGCGGAAATCGACGCACATACGGAGTGTTCCATCCTTCTTTGGTACTAAGACGATCGGTGACGAGAAATTGGATGTTGATTCCCTCACTATACCACAATCTAGCAGTTCTTGTACCATCTCTTCAACTGCTTTACGCTGTGCAAACGGCATGCGATATGTTCTTTTTCCCGTTGGTTCTTCAGTATTCAATTTGATCTGGATTTCTTCACCTCTGACATGGCCTAGTTCTGCAATACTAAGAGCAAATGAGTCTCGATATAAATTAATTGCCTTAGCCAATTCCGTTTTGACGTCATCGGGCAAATCCTCATCAATATTGCAGTCATCCAGCTTAATTGGTAATTTCGGTTTATCTGCTTGAATACTGGAGACAACGCTCATGGACGGTTCCTGCTCCGGTCGAACTACCTCTTCGTTCCTCAGTATCTCCAAATTACCTGCCATGATTTTGACTATGAACTGCTGCTGATCCAAGAGTGAACGTCCAACAATCACTTCGAACTCTTGCGATTCATCGGGAACAATGAGCACCTCTACGACGCCTGCAACATCAGCAATCTTGACATCACTTTTTACACGTCCCACGGTCTCAGTTTTGCCCTGACCAAATCCAACAAGTTCTTGAGAATACGTATCGTAGCGAATTCCTTTTTTATCTGCATCCATTTTTCGAAGTGTTACACAGCTGCTTCTCATGTCAACAAGCATTGAAACTCAACAACCTGAATTACAACTGTGCGGAAGTAACCATTGTCGCGCACATTATTTTTCCACACGCAATTCACTGACTTCTTTGTTGGGCATTCCCGCGCTATGTGTCCCTTCTGTCTGCACTTAAAACAAGAAATTTGCTTCTTCTCGGGATCGACGTTACTTTTTGGCATATCAGTATTCACTGGTTTCGGGTCCTTTGTAGTTGTCCATGTTGTCTTCGCTGGTACTTTGCTGCTTCGCTCCTTTTCCTGCTCCCTGATGCTTTCGATCCATTTGATTCTTTCCAACAATTCCATGGAATCTTTAAACTTCTGTGCTGAAAGCAAGTTCGGCATCTCAATATCGTCCAGCCCAGTGATGACGTATTGTATTATAGCTGCTTCCGAAAAGTTTCCACGCTTTGCCAGCATTCGTACCTCGAAAAAGTAATTCTCTACTGCTTCTTTTGGATTCCTTCGTCTCGAAACAAGTTTTGCATGTAATTGCGCTTCATTGGTCACTGATGGGAATACTCTTTGAATTTTCTCTTTGAAGTCTTTCCAATCTGAGATGTCAAATTGTTCCGACTCGGGCCAAAACTTGGCAGACCCTTGAAATTTCATCAGTGCAGAACAAAATATCAGCTGATCAGACCACTTGAAAATAGTTCTGAGACGCTCCACATGATTGATCCATTGTTCAGAAGACAGTGGCGTTTTATCCGCTGGGTTGAACTCGGGAATAGTGCTCGCGACGTAATTTAGTAGCATCTTTGGTTGAATTTCCGCTTCTGATTCTTTCTGCCACAATGCCCGTTCACGTTCCAAAAGTACACGCTCTCGCTGAAGTAATTCCAACTCACGCTTTCGATCTGCTTGAGCATCGCCACTTCCAGATATGTCTGGTATTTTTCTGACGCCCGGAGCTCCTGCCACTTCGTCCACTGTTTTGTAAAAGTCCTCGGATGAACTCCTGTCTAGCTTTTAATTGTGATCCCTTTCAGCCATTTGAAGACGCTTGTACCAATCCTTTTTCTTACCTTTAGTAGACAGACCTTTATTCTCCATCAATTGTTTTAACTCCGTCCCAGTAACTATCTTATATGCAGGAAAATTCATTCGATAAAAACACACGTCAAAAATCTACCAAACTACACAACCAACTCAACTTTTATTTTACTCCTTGTGTTCCGTGTTCTATCGATACTGTACAATAGTGTCGCTGTTTTCTTGTTATCTCATCGCCACACAGTTGCCACACCCAAAACGAAACTTTGCAGATCCTTCCCCTATTGCTGTACACAGCTTGATTGTCGTCGCAGTATGCACGGTTAACACACTCCTCGTGTTCCGTCCGCTACCAATACTGTACAATAGTCCTGCTGCTGTCTCGCTATCTCGTCGCCACAACCAAAATGAAACTTCGCAGATCCTTCCCCTATTGCTGTACACAGCTTGATTGTCGTCGCAGTATGCACGGTTACACACCTTTTGTATTCCGTCTGCTATCAACTCTGTACAATAGTCCAGCTGCCGTCTCGTTATTTCGTCGCCACTCAACTGCCACTATCAAAAACAAATTCCACCACTATTGCTATACTACAGCGATGTCGCAGAATACACGGTTGCCACACACAAGTTCACTAATACAGATACACTTTTCTTTTTTTTTTCTTCGTTCGGTATCCCACTTCTGAATTGATGTAAGCAAAATAAAAAGTCAACCCTTATGTATGTGGACGTGTTTATTAAAGTAAGTATGTGGTATATTAAAAGAAATACGTCCTATCATCAGGACGAGTAAACTCAGACTGACTAAATGTCGTTACAACAATAATAATAATTAATAATAATAATTAATAATAATAATTAATAATAATAATTAATAATAATAATTAATAATAATAATTAATAAAAATAATTAATAATAATAATTAATAATAATAATTAATAATAATAATTAATAATAATAATTAATAATAATAATTAATAATAATAATTAATAATAATAATTAATAATAATAATTAATAATAATAATTAATAATAATAATTAATAATAATAATTAATAATAATAATTAATAATAAAAATTAATAATAATAAATAAAAACAATAATTAATAATAATAATTAATAATAATAATTATTAATAATAATTAATAACAATAATTAATAATAATAATTAATAATAATAATTAATAATAATAATTAATAATAATAATTAATAATAATAATTAATAATAACAATTAATAATAATAATCAAAAATAATAATTAATAACAATAATTAATAATAATAATTAATAATAATAATTAATAATAATAATTAATAATAATAATTATTAATAATAATTAATAATAATAATTAATAATAATAATTAATAATAATAATTAAAAATATTAATTAATAATAATTATTGAAAATAATAATTAAAAATAATAATTAATAATAATAAAAAAAAAGATATTATTGTTAATTATTATTATATTAACAATAATAATTAATAACAATAATTAATAATAATAATTAATAATAATAATTACTAACAATAATTAATAATAATAATTAATAATAATAATTAATAATAATAAGTAATAATAATAATTAATAATAATAATTAATGATAATAATTAATAATAATAATTAATAATAATAATTAATAATAATAATTAATAATAATAACTAA